>CABHPH010135241.1:22606-41430 GCA_902168325.1 Peromyscus nudipes
TCTTTCTTTCTTTCTTTCTTTCTTTCTTTCTTTCTTTCTTTCTTTCTTTCCTTTTTTTTTGAGTCAGGGTATCATGTACCAGGCTGGCCTCGAACTCTATGTAGTGGAGGATGACCCTGAACTCTAACCCTGCCTTTACTTCCCAAGTGCTGAAATTAGAGACATAAGCCTGGTGTAGGCTTCATTTTTATTTTTAATTTTCTTAATTATTCAATTCTTAAGAAATTACAGTAACTGAAGTTAAGGTAGTGGGCATGTGTGCTTCTTTTATTCTTGATGTTAATGGCAGTATTGCTGTAAGATCCTTATGAGGATGCTGTAATTTGACCTTGAAAAGCAGTATCTGAGAACAACTCTCTCCTTCCAGTGGCCTGGAAGCTTTATTGACTCACTGGTAGACAGTTAATGTCATTTTCTTTTGGCATTATGGCTTATTTATGGCTTATTTCCCTTGACCTTTTAATTATGTTCATTATACCAATAGATTTCCTAATGTTGAAAGCTCTTCTTTGGGAAAACCCCTATGAGTCATGCAGAATTAATTTTTTTTTTAAATATCTCCCTATACTACTAAGGAATTGTTCATTAACATTGATACTCTTGGGAAAGATGGCTCTGTCCTGGGTCTTATGTTTGTTTGTTTGAGACAGGTCTTTGCTGTGCAGTCCACATTTACTTGATTCTAGGTAGATCAACGTGGTCTTGAACTCATTGTAATCCCTCTGCCTCAGCCTTGGGACTGTAGTTTTAGATCATGTCTTTGTCAGCATTTGCTACTGCCGTTTGGTTGTGTGTTAGCCTGGATTCTTCTTTGGAGGAAACAATACACAGTCCAGCTGATGAAAATGGATTCACACCCAGGGTGTGTCTTAGTTAGGATTACTGTTGCCGTGGATGAAACAGCGTGACCAAAGCAAGGCAGAGAGGAAAGGGTGCATTTGGTTTATGCTTCCACTGTCCATCATTAGAGGCAGTCAGGGCAGGAACTCCAACAGGGCAGGAACCTGGAGGCAGGAGCTGATGCAGAGGCCATAGAGCGGAGCTGCTTACTGGCTTGCTCCTCAAGGCTTCCTCAGCCTGCTTTCTCATAGAACCCAGGACCACGAGCCCAGGGATAACACCACCCACACTGGTCTGGGCCCTCCCCCCATCCATCAAACAATTTAGACAACGTCCCACAGGCTTGCCTACAACCTGATCTTAAGGAGGCATTTTCTCAATCGAGGCTCCCTCCTCTCTGAAGACTGTAGCTTGTGTCAAGTTGACATGAAACTAGCCAGCACAGGTGATGGCACCCACCTAGAATCCCAGCACTCCTGGAACAAAGGATGACTGGAAATTTGAGGCTGATCTGAGTTATATAGCAAGTTGGAGGCTAGCCAGGATTGTACTGTAAGACCCTGTCTCAAAAAAAAAAGAAAGAAAGAAAGAAAGAAAGAAAGAGAGAGAGAGAAAGAGAGAAAGAAAGAAAGGAAGGAAGGAAGGAAGGAAGGAAGGAAGGAAGGAAGGAAGGAAGAGGGAGAGAAGGAGGAAGGGAGGGAGGTAAGGGGAGTGGAGCAGGGAGAAGAAAGGGAGACAGGGATCATGAAGACATTTGGAAGTTTCTGGGTATATGGAGCACTAAACTGGAAAGAGGCTGCACACTCAGGCTCCCTTTGTTACATCTTCTCTCTCTCCTTCCTGACTTTTCCCCACTCCAGCCCAAGCAACTTTTATTAAGATACTCTTAGGAAAACAAGAAAAAAGAAGTACTGTAATCATAGTACTTGGGTGACTGAGTTAGAAGGATTATCAGGAGTCCAGGCTGGTTCAGGCTATAGAGTGAGAGCCCATCTCAAAAAGAAAAACAAGGGGCTAGACAGACGGCTCAGGAGCTGAGGGTTCATGTTGCTCTTCTAGAGGATCTTGCATTTCCTGGCATTCACACAATAGCTTACAACCATCCATAACTCTAGTGCTGGGAACTGAACCCAGGTCCTTCTGTAGGATCAGCAAGTGTTCTTAACCACTGAGCAATCTTCCACTCCCTATTCCTACCCTCTTTTATCCAATAAGGAATTTTCATCCTTTAGGATGAAACAAATAAAAAGGTTGTTGTTATATAAACAAATAAAAAATCTTAACTGTAACTCCCATATCATTGTATACTTTTCATTTTTTAAAAGGGTATAGTCACTTTTATGTGTGTATGTACGTGCACCTACTTATAAGTACATACACCATGTGTTTTTCTGATATCCGAGGAAGCCAGAGAGAATGTCAGAAGCAATTGTGCCACCATGTAGGTGCTGAGAACTGAACCCAGGTCCTCTGCAAGGGCAGTAAGCATTCTTAATGGCTGAACCATCTGTTTAGCCCATGTATACTTTTTCTAAGGGTCCCCTGGCAGTTGTACTTTATGCTTATTATGTGAATACTTATGCAAGGAACATCTCTACAACTAGAATGCATGCTTCATCAAAAAGACCCTCAGGCTAACACAGAATTCTGTAGGTATCCAAATTCAGCCTCAAATTCATATCCATCTTCCTACCTTAGCCTCCTCGGTGCTAGGTTTGCTCATCCTTACCATTATATTGTTATTATAATGTTTTCCCTACGTTTATATGAGTGAATAAATAAACAAGTGATTGCAAAATGACTAGAGTCATTAATACCCATGTAGATCTTAAACTATCATTGACATTTAGTATTATAAACATCTCACCATAGCAGTCAAGTTGTATGCAAAATAATGGATACTGTGCAACATGAATTGTCTATAATTTACTACTATACGCTTCTGCAATTACATATGGTAAACTTTCTCTGCAAATAGATACAATCTTACTGAAAGAAGTTGAGTTGTAGAATCTTACGTTTGAAAACTACAGCTGCAGTAAGATCATCAGAGAAGACATGATTCACTTCAGTTCAATGGTCTGTATTCGGAAGTCCAGGCTTGAGAAATAAGTAAACAATGGTGGCCCTTAAGAAAGATACCAAGTGTTTTCCACAGTGCTGTATATTTCCACTCTAGTCACCTCATGGAGCATTAATCAGAACCAACAATTTCAGAAGCACATCGTTGCCATAATTGCATTAACTGTGAAGACAGTTTCAGTGACAACATGTCTGTCACTGTCGCAGACAAAGGCAACCTGTGGATGTAATGTGCAGATGGAAAAGCTTCAGGCAGACTTAAGACTCGAGTCTGGCTCTCTGGTAGCCATCTTTAGCTGAGGAAGAATAACATCTATCTCTCAGCGTTGCAGCGAGGAGCTGCTATCAGCATTGATTGAATTTCCTCCCGATCACTCAGGTTTACCGAAACCGGTTTTTTTAAGCTCTCATGTGATGCTGGTACTGAGCCAGAGTTTTCTATCTCTGCTCTTTCTGTGCTTGTCTAGTTTAGTGAGCTCCTGCGCTGGGCCAGCTTCTTCTCTACTCAGCCATTCCTCAGCATTTCTGTTGTACACAAAGGTCCTAGAAGTATCAGGTTTGGGGTACAGTGTAAGAATCAGGCTTTTATAGATCTTGAAGGCCTTTTTGATGTAACATCTCTATCTCCAGTCATTAAAAAGCATCTACTTGGCTATTTTGCTCCAGTTCTATATCTAGGATGATATCTGACTGCCTGGTTCACCCAGACTAGTCAGGAACACTAGTCTGCCTGTGCAAAGTTAGCAGCCCTGGCTCCTCGGTAGAGAGCCAGGAGAGAGTCTGAGGACTAACGTTCTGGCTTCACAGCTGGTTTTGTGTCTGGATTTTAGCTTCCTCCCTTGTGAAGCATAGATGATACATGAGATAAGAGGTTTTTCTATAAGAGTCCTATAGTGATAATCAGAGCATGTGATATGAAAAACACTGTGAATATAAATTGGCTGGTGCTACACAGGTCTGTAAGCCCATAAAATCTGCATTTGGCTAAGTCTCATTCATTGGGGAATTAGTGAGTAAGGCCTTGCCATTGAACAAAATGATCAACCCAAACAACACGGCTCCGAATACATAATTTCAAAGATGGAGGCAT
Organism: Peromyscus nudipes; assembly: GCA_902168325.1. NCBI lineage: Eukaryota > Metazoa > Chordata > Mammalia > Rodentia > Cricetidae > Peromyscus > Peromyscus nudipes. The sequence continues at coordinate 26,619 of CABHPH010135241.1, forward strand.
TACTCTAGTATGGGAATAGAACAAGAGCTGAGGATATAGCTCAGTGGTTGAGTGTCTACCTGGTGAGCACAAGGCTGTGGTTTGATCTTTGGCACCACCTAAATCATACCTGGTGGTACACTCCTGGCATCCTTGCCCTCAGGCAGTAGAGGCAGAAGAATCGGAAGATCCAGGTCGTCTCCAGCATCACAGAGTGGTCAAGGCCAGTTAGTTAAGACCCCGTCTAAGCAAAACAAAACAAGGTAAAAAATAAACAAAAATACCTGTGTGTCTGCGCACACACATTTTAGTGTAGTTTAGAGTTTAGTTCCGAGTTTCCCATTCTTTGACCAATGAACATTTCTTAGGATGTGAGTAAGAAGCAGTCAGGTTAAAGGAATGTTTAAGTAGATCTTTACAATTCACCATTCACTGGCCAACCAGCCAGGCAAGACAGTGAGCACCTGTAATTACAGTGTTTAGGAGGCTGGGTCAAGAAGATCACTCTGAGTTCCAGATCATTCTAGGCAACCATAACAAGAGCTACTGTTAAAAATACCATGCAAATAAAAAGCAACAACAATAAATCAACAAATCACCATAAACCATTCACTTTCAAAGAGTTAAGAACAAACTAAGATGTGAAGCAAAATGATAATTTAAAATTTCTGTTGCCTGTGGAAATAAGGCGAGGTAAGGGTGTTTTATCTATGGCAACATTAGCTGTTAGTTAAAAGCAGAAACCACATCCTTCCTAGATAGTAAATACAGAAGGAAGTGAGCTGGGAAGGGAGTGGGCAGTAAATATTTTGTGTTAGCTGTTAAAGTAACAATACTATGAAATCTGATGGAGGGACATCTTTGATTAAGATTACTATCTATTGGCTAGGTGGTTAAGAGTGCTTGCTGCTCTTCCAGAGGAGACAAGTTCGGTTCCCAGAACCCATCTCAGCTGGCACACAATTGCCTGCAACTCCAGCTCCAGGGTCTCTGATGTTCCTTTGGCCTCCTCAGGCACATACATGTACATTCCTGCACACAGACATACAAACACATACATAACTAATGTAGTAAATCTTCAAAAGAAAATGTCTAGTGTGGTAGCATCTTCCTTCAATTCTAGCACTCAAGAGGCAGAGACAAGCAGATCTTTACAAGGTCCAGGCCAGTCTGGCCTGTGTATTCGAGATCTGAGCCAGTTAGGGACTCCTTCTCAAAAAACATCCAGGTCGTCTCCAGCATCACAGAGTGGTCAAGGCCAGTTAGTTCCAAGTTTCCCATTCTTTGACCAATGAGCATTTCTTAGGATGTGAGTAAGAAGCAGTCAGGTTAAATGAATGTTTAAGTAGATCTTTACAATTCACCATTCACTGGCCAACCAGCCAGGCAAGACAGTGAGCACCCCCTTTTAGTGTAGTTTAGAGTTTAGTTCCCCCGCTAAAGAAAGCTGGTTTTTGGATCATTTGCCACCCTTCCCAAGAATCTAATAAGCTCATGAAGTTTAGAGCAGTGAAATGTTTGAAGAAACTTCTTCTACTTCTTCTTTAAGCACCAAATCCCCTTACAAACTGCATTAGACAGGGTTCTCTAGAGGAATAGAATGGGTAGAATAAACACACACACACACACACACACACACACACACACACATGGATATATTATAGTACCTCACATACTGTGGTCCAGATAGTCCAACAATGCCTGTCTACCAATGGCAGTTCCCTGAATCCAGCAGTTAGTCCACAAGACTGGATGGCTCTACTGCTCTTTGGTATATATACAGGGATCCCAAAGAAGTGGGCTCTAAGGCTGGTGAAGAAATGAATTTGCCTGCAAGAGCAGGGGCAAGCAGGCAAAGAGCAAAAGCTTTCTTCTTCCACGTTCTTTCCATAGGCTGCCGCCAGAAGGTGTGGCCTAGATTGAAGGTGGATCTTCTCACCTTGAAAGTCCTTTATTAAAAGTGAGTTTTCCCACTTCAAATGGTTCAATTAAGAAAAATCTCTCATGAGTGTGCCCAACTGCTTGGGCTTTAGTTAACTCCAGATATAGTCAAGTTGACAACCAAGAACAGCCATCACACCCACAGAGCATACAACCTTCTGTAACCATCTGTGACTCCAGCTCCAGGGGATCTGACACCTCTGGCATTCATGGTCACCTACACTCATGCACACACACCAACATGTAGCCACACACACCTGCACTTAATTAATTAAAAATAATAAAAATAACTCTTTTAAAAAAGATCTCCCATATGACATAAGAAAATTAACTTTAAAAATAGTAGTGTTGGGCTTCTCATGGTGGCACACATCCATAATTCCAGTACTTGGGAGGCACCAAGATTGCCAAACATGTGAGGACAGCCTGGTCTACAGAGAGCTGAAGGCCAGCTAGGGCTATACAGTGAGACCGTGCTTCAAAACATGAAACCAGAACAAAAAGTGACTTTCAATGTGTATGAAGTTTATTTATTATCATATTTATGTACTGGTACAAAATCCATCCATGTGCTATGATTGTTTAGTATGGTGAGATTTTTTTTCCAGGGTGGGTAGCTAAGACAGGGTCTCACTGGCTGGCCTGGAACTCACTCACTAAATAGCCTATGTTGGCCTTAAACTTTTGGCGCTCTTTCTGTCTCTACATACTCAGTAGTAGGACTGTAGGTGTGTGTGCATTTTCCCACCTTATAAAAGAGCTGACTTTGCTTTGGCTCTGCCAGCTCATTAGCTGATGATTTCAGATTAGTAGTGTATACTTTTTCATTTCAGTTCTCTTATCACGGTGCCTGGGGGTGGGGACAGACAGTACGTGGCCCTGGCTGGCTTGAAACTTACCTTGTATTCACTGGGACCCACCTGCTTTTGCTTTCTGAGTGCTGTGTTTAAAGGTGCATGTCACCATCCCCAGAATACTGTAATCTTAAAAAAAATTAGGAAAGAGTAACTATTCATCATAATCAGTCTTTTCTGTAAAATGACCACTATTATAAAAGAATGCTTTGAATATTAACTGGTGAAAATTACCCAGTGCATAACAGGAAGTCAGTCACTGGAAATATCTGTTCTCTTTTTTCAAACACTGACTTAGCCATTTTGCTCTCGGTGAGTGGACAGCGGGAAGAAAGAGTGCAACACTGAAGACACCTCCAGTCTTTATTTCAGAGCATGAAATATCAAACATGAAACGCTTCAGAAGGTATTCTGAAGAAAAGTGTACCGTCCCAGTACAGTGTGTTGCATGCACATGACCTGCTTACCCCGGATTTCCACAGTGCCACTGTGAATCCTCATTTACACTTACCTGCAGACTGCTCAAGCTCCATCCTGCATGTTGAAGGTGACAAAGGGCAGAGCCCTTGGGAGGTTATTTCATGAAGCCTCTGCTGGTGAGATTCGAGCCTTTATGAGAGAAAGACAAGAGGTCAGTGAACCATCTCAGCTGATAAAGACGCTTGCCACCAAGCCCGACAACCCAGAATCTGACCCCTGCGACCAACATGGTGGAAGGAGAGAACCGATTCCTGAAACTGAAAGTTGTCCTCTAACAATGCGAGTGTGCACACAGACACTGGCAATGCATGCACGCATGCATGCATGCACACACACATGCACCAAATTTAAAAAAGAGAGAAAGAAAGGGAGGGAGGGAGGAAGAAACCCAAGCTACTCCTGTCCCTTTTTCCCACAGAGAAGACATCATTCCCAAACTAGGAAACAGGCACCCTCTAGACTCTGAATCTTGAGCATGGACTTCCCCAGAAGATGTTAACTGCTAGTTGTCCTGGTTAGTTTTGTCAACTTGACACAAGCCAGAGTCATCTGAGAAGAAGAATATCAGTTGAGAAAATGCTTCTATCAGATGGCATATAGAAAAGTCTGTGGAGGAATTTTCTTGATTAATGATTGGTGTGGGAAGGCAAAGCCCAATGTGTGTAGTGCCATGCATGGGCAGGTGGTCCTGGCGTGTATAAGAAAGCAGGCTGAGCAAGCTAGGGGGAACAAGCCAACAAACATTGTTCCTCCATGACCTCTGCGTCAGATCCTGCCATCAGGTTCCCACCTTGAGTCTCTGTCCTGACTTCCCTTCACGATGGACTATAAACTGTACACTGAAATAAACCTTTTCCTCCTCAAGTCGCTTCTGGTATGTTCATCCCATCACTGGAAACCAAACTCAGCGGAGACACTGTTGTTTCCTAGCTTCTCTGTGATACTGTTGTAACAATTCAAATGGACTAAGAAATACACCCAGGATCCGCGTTTATGTCTTTGTATATTCACTCGACAGAATTGGTTAACACTTGGTCTATCCCCAGTTCTAACTCACTTATCTTTTTAATATGCCTCTTGCCTCCCTTATTCCAAAGTGGAAGTTGACAGAGTGAGTAAAATCCTTGGCATAGACCTCTTATCAATAAAGAAAATACTCCATACATTGTTGGTTTTTGTTGTTGGCTGGTTGGTTGGTTGCATATTCTCACTCTGAAGCCCAGGTTTGCCTCAAACTTGTGGAAATTCTCCTGTCTCACCCTCCTGAGTGCTAGGATGACAGATGTGAGCCAGTACATCTATTTGCTGAATTTCTGAATGTGGAAAGGATTTCCCTTCCTACCTCCTTTCTTCCCTCTTTCTCTGTCTGTCTGTCTGTCTGTCTGTCTGTCTGTCTGTCTTCCTTGCTCTTTTTTTAGAGATAATCTCTCACTCTGTAGCCCAGGCTGGCCTTGAATGCCTGATTCTCCTCCCTCAGTTTACAGGCATGTTATATGGTATCTGGCTGAGGATTTTTTTTTTTTTTGAGACAGGGTTTCTCTGTGCAGTTTTGGTGCCTGTCCTGGATCTCACTCTGTAGACCAGTCTGTCCCAGAACTCACAGAGATCCACCTGGCTCTGCCTCCTAAGTGCTGGGATTAAAGGCATACACCACTGCTGCTCTGCCAGATATTTCTTTCAGGATGGCATTCATTCCTTCTAAGATAAAAGGCCACTTGGAGAATTTATTTAATATCAAGTAATAAAACAGAAAATCCCTAAGCACTATTACAATTCTTTCCACTTGACAACAAAAAGATCTGAAATTTATGTCATACCCTTTTCATCCTGTTTGTCAACAACTTTTAATCAAATGTGAACTAGAAAATATGTGAATTTCATGACTGAGCTACTTGGGTTCTTGATTTTTTTTGTTTTTATTTTTATTCTTTTGAGAAGGCTGTCTCTATACCCATATGTGGCTCCCAAACAGCTTTATCCCCCTCCTGGGTTCCTGATATGGCATACCACTGAATTCATCATCAGTTTCTTATTTGCAAATTCATATGGGGATTTTATACCTTTACTATAGGTTAATTTTCCTGAGTGTCCTTTGATCTGATCCCATTAAACATCATTCATTCAAGTAGTAATTTTGAATGCATCCCTTACAAGGCTTCTCTTTATAGTATCAGAATTATTTATTACAAGTAAATATGTAGGATTGTTTGTCATTTATGATGACAATGTGGCCCAACATTGGAAAATGCAGAGCTATCCTTCATTTGCTCATCTAAGCTATTGAACAGCCACAATGTGTCAGGCACTCCTCCTAGGGGTGATATGGAGACATAGGGGGAGATCAGAAGTATTATTAGAATTTCCAGAACAGAATGATGGACTCTCTCATAGAGGAAAGCCAAGAATTTAGGACAAGAGCATTGAGGGGGCTGATTTGAACATCAAGTGTGAATAAGGTTAGCTGATATTCCTGTGAGAGTGGGTTCACGGATGCAAAACCTAGCCTTAGAGTCATATCTGTCTCATAGAGAATACAAATGATAAAAGAGATTAGTATCCATAATATAAAAAGAATTCCCAGGTGCAAATAAGATCAACAACAATAAAATCAACCAATGGTTAATATAAACAAGACATTTTATGGAAAAATGACATAAGTATATACATAAAAGTTACTCTAACTCATAAACTTAATGCTATCATTTCATATTTACCTGCTTGTCAAAAATTCAGAAGTTAAAATACATTGAAGGCAAGGGTCCAGTACACAACTGTTTGAATTAAGTAACTTGTTTCTTTAATTTAGTAGTTGTTTGTTTATGAGTTTGTTTTTGTAGCCTAGGCAGGCTTCAACCTTAAATGTGTAGCTGGCCATGACCTTGAACTCTTGATCTTCCTGCCTCTACCTCCCGAGTACTAGGATTATAGGTTTGTGCTATACACCCAGCCCTTGCCTTTTTTAATGTCAGAAAAAGATACCAAAACATTGAAAGGCAATGTAGACTTAGGCTTAAACTTATGAAAATACTCTAATTGGGAAGTGCACCATTCACAAGAGCTGTATCTATGTTTTGTATTTGTTTTTCATATTTTATCCTTAGGATTTGGTGCCATTCTTATAGACACAGAATTCTTCCCTTTTGTTGAATGTGTAATTAACAAAAAATCAACTATATGTGAAAGTAGCCTGACTTTACACATTTTGAATGCCAATTCATTGCCTCTGTGAAGAGGCTCATCCGTATTTTTCCGTCCTTATTTGAACATGATGAAAGCTTGTAAAATGGAAAATTCCAGATCTTAAGAATGTGTTTATTTAAAGATCATTTCATTAATAAAATCGTGTTCTTTTAGTAATGTTAGTTATAAATTTACTCTACTGACATGTTCTACTTCTTAATTTGTATGTGGTGGAGAGTAGGTTAGGGATTTAAGCTCTGAATGGCACTATGCATCATAATCCCAGCAAGCACTGGGGAGGTTGAAGCAGGAAGATCTTGAATTTGAGGCCGGCCTGGCCCTCCATAATTCTATCTCTAGGAAAGAAAACCCAAAGGCAAACACAGATTAGCAGTGAATGTGGAGGTCACTGACTGTAATACGGCCCCCTATAGTCTCGCTCACATACTGATTTCTTCACTGTGGTAGAATTGTCGAAACATGACCTTCTGTCTCATTTCCTGCCTTGCCTCAGAACTTGGCTTAAGGTTTTTGGTCTTTGCTTTCTCATATTTCTGTTAAGAATCTTTTTGTTTGGTTGGTTTTGAGAAGTTCAGGCTGGTTTGGTACTCACTCCTTAACCCGGCCTCAAACTCATGGCCATCCTCCTGTCTCGCCTCCTGAATGCTGGGATTACAGGAGTTTACAACCACTCACAGCCACTCCAGGTAGGAATCTATGACTTCTTAAGTCTCTACCAACACACGGGCCAAGTTATTGATAAGATTTTGATTATGAAAAGAAATTTGGTTATTGAGTGTGGATCCTTTTAGTTTTTCGGAGGCAAGGTCTTGGTATATTGTTCTGGATGGCAGGGGATTTACTCTGTAACCAGCTTGGCCTTGAACTAGCAGTAATTCTCCTGCCTCTGCCTCCCCAGTGCTGGGATAACAGCAGGATACCACCATACTTGGCTTAATAGGGGCCTGAAAATGTTTTTGAAGCCCTGAAGAAGTCACAGCAGTAACTTTAATTATCCCCAGTCTTAAGTGGAAAATTGCCTTTGATGCATCTTTTCTCAGTATCCTTCCTCTGAGTTAGTATTTCAGATCTTTTGGGGCCATTGGTCAAGAACTAAAGGGATTTTCTCCCTTAATTTTTCTTTGACATTAAAAAACACATAATAAAAGTCCTAATGGAGTCGAATGTGAATTTCCAGTTTGTTCACTGGTCTATGATACATCTATGAGACATTTATTTGACGTTATCCAGTGCCCTTTCACCTACCTCCAACTAATTCAACTATTTTCATTCTTTAAAAATTCAATTAAAATGGCAAATTATGTTCTTTTAGCATGTTCCCCCTTCTCTTGACACCTTTCTTCAAGACTGTCTCAGGCTATCCTCCAACTTGCTAGTCAAGAATGACTTTGAACTTCCTGATTCTTCTGTCTCCACTTCGTTAATATTCCTGTGTTGGAGACTGACTCCAAAGCTTTGACAAGCACCCTAGCAGCTAAGATATATCCCTAGTCCATCAATAGATTTGTTGTTAAATGTTTTGCTTTTTTTTTTTTTTTTTACAAGATCATGCTATATAGCCTGAACTCCATATGTAACCCCAAGTGCCCAAGTGGGTCTTCATCAAACCCTCCCTTCATCCTCCTGTGTCAGCGCCTGAGTGCTGAGATTCACAACTATTTGCCACCATATATGGTTAATATTCTGTATTAGAGACTAATATGAAGGTGTGTATTGTGGCAATTAGCGTTGTGGCTGTGACCAGGAAGAATTGAAGGAAGACAGTACTAGGACTGGGCAATTGATCCCCAAATTGTGTGTCAACACAGGTTGTACTAACAGTGAATTCACGTGAGTAGAGATGAAAAATTAAGGAAGGCATTAGGATGGCATGAACCAGGGAATGAATAGAAAGACAAACGTTATTTTGTATAACCTACCCATTATGTAACAGACTAGATTGCAGGAGAAAAATTCACTCTCAGTTTGGGGAAAACTTTGAAGAAATTTCATAACATATGCTACTTGTGGGATATTTGTACACTGTGTGAAGATGTATTGCTGTGATTGGTATAGAAAACGCTGGATGGTCAATAGCTAGACAGAAGGTATAGGCTGGGCTTCTGGGCAGAGAAAGAACTCTGGAAGAAGAAAGGCAGGATTTGTCAGGGAGACATGGAGCAGAAACAGGAGGTGTGGGATGGAAGAAAGGTAACACCACATGGCAGAACGTAGATTAATATAAATGGGTTGATTCAAGTTATAAGAGGGTTTTTTGTTAGTGTGACTGTTTTCACACATAGCTAAGGAGAAGTTATCCATATACCCTAAATGTATAGGGGAACTTGTGCCCAATAAATGACCAATCACACTGTTAGAAGTTCTTGGGAAAAGAATCAAATGGGAAGGCTACAATAACACACAAGAAATTCAGTGCACAAAACAGCTAATACATTCAAAAGGCAATAACACCGAAACACTATGTTTTGGCTTCAACCTCCATCACAGTCCCTGGCTCTAATGGGTCAGCTTTGTCAACGCCAGCTGAGTTCCTACTTCATATTTCTGCGGCTTGCAGCACTAGAAGAACAAGACTAAGCTAAGGCCAAACTTTCATAATTAATAATAAGTCTCCATGTTGTTTTTTTGTGAGTTGGTGGTCCCAACAAAAAAGTATGACTACAACTACTTCTCTAAGTCATATATATAGTGCATATTTTGTTCATATACTGAGCTTCATTTTATGCTTTTTGTTCGTTTGTTTGTTGTTTTTGGAGACAATGTCTCACATCGTAAGTCAGGCTATCCTCAAACTCACCATGTAGCCCATCCTGGCCTTGAGTTCTCAGTGGTCCTCTTGCTTCAGGCCTCCTAAATGCTTAGGTTGTAGAAATGAGCCACCATGCTTGATTATATCATGTTTCTTAGTTTTAGAGTGTTTTCTTTCTAAGAACATTTAACTATAATGCCAGTAGTTTCACTAAGTATCGCAAATAAAAGACAGAGATCATATACTGGATAAAATTATAAAATCCATTATGTACTACTTACAATAGAAATGATTGCAACAGCTAAGTTGCTGTTTACTTGTAATTCCATTGCTCAAAGGTGACATGAGGTTCAAAAGTTAAGTTTATTCTCAACTGTACAGAAAACTTCAGGCTTTTCTCAATTGCCTTCCCCCAAACAAACTCCAGTACATAATTGAATTTGAATGTACCTAGTAACATACTTTAAATTGTATAAAGCAAAAATTTGCAAAGGCTTAGGGTAAATATGCAATGTACATTTATAGTAAGAAAATCTAAAGCAGCTGCAATAACTGAAAGATTAGAATTTTAAGAGAGCAAAGATTTGAAGATTAAAATCGAATTTTATTCTGGAACTCAGTGGACTCAGCCACCTGTAGTCCCCAAACTGGAAGTCTGAAGCACAAGGAGCTGGGCTTCTAGGCCATCCTGGACTAAAAAGTGAGAACTGCCTCAGGACAAGATGCCTCCCTATCTATGACATGTAAAATACAGCACATGTATTTGTGGAACACACATTCTTTTCTGGTAATGAGGAAGCTATTTTAGTTTGTTTTGAGATAGAATCTGGCCATGTATCTCAGGCTGGCTTGGAGCTCACTATGTAGCCTGGGCTAGCCTCAAACTCATAATGCCTGTTTTAACCTATTGAGATCTAGTATTACATTCATGCACCACTGATACCTGGCCTGATATATATTTAGATTTAAATCTCTGAGGACTGACTCTAGGGTCCTACATATTCGAGACAAGTACTCCACCAACAGACTACAACCAGCCCCTTTTTTACTTTTTATTTTGAGACAAGTTATCATAAAATATCTAAGCTGGCCTTGAACTCAGTAGCCAAGGCTGGCACTGAACCTTGGATCCTCCTGCCTTGGCTTGTCTTGCCTTTGAGACAAGTTCTCCATGTTTATCTGAAAAGAATTCTAGGTAGACGCAAAACATCAACAATGAAACCAGGCGTTTTACATTCAAGTAATTAAAAACACTTTAGTTTGCTTTGGATGCAAACGTTTGAGTATCTGCTATTTAATGCTGCTATGGTAGCATTTGGGGACATGAAGGATGTAGTGATGAGCCATGGGGATTTTAACAAAGTCACCTCTAGACTGGACAAACATATACAACTGGCAGTTAGGTGGTGGGGGTGGTGGCACAGTTGTTTATCCTAACATTTAGGAGCTGGAGTCAGGAGGATTCAGAGCTCAAGGACAATCTTGGGTTACATAGTAAACTTGGGCCAACTTGGGCTGCATGAGACCCTCTTTCTAAAGACCCATTCCAAACCAAAACAACAATGAGGAGAAGAGAGACTTGACTCCATCATCATGGTTGGGGATTATCTTTGTATTTTTCACTGCCTGTGAAGGAAATAGGACAAAAATGAGATGGTAGCAGCAGGATGTGGCTGAGGATCGAGAGTGTTAACACATGGAAACACTGACAGGTATGAGGCCCTCAAGAACTGGTTCTGAGTATTTATTGCCTGTTTCGCCCTGTAGAAATTAATGCCAGTCAACATATACAAGTTTAAGCCATTTTCTGTGCCTGCATGGTAGACCATAGCATGGATGCACTGTTGTGCAGAATGCCCTGTATTGGTGGAAATATTAAGTTACTCACATTGTAGCACTGGCCATGCCAAGGGTTACCATGATGCACAGACTGAATCATGGAGACGAGTCTTGTCATGTAGCTAAAGCATGACTTAGAATAATTGGAGTATGAATGTATTTTTGGCAAGCTAAGGAAACTTTTGGAAGCCCCTCCCAACCACACCTAACATGGCACATTTGGAATGATTTTTGACAGTCCCTTTATTTCTGGTTTGCATGATGTAAAGCCAGTGGGTGGTGGGCAGGGGTGGGAAGGGTGGTTTATATGTAGCAGACCAGAGACTCTGTATGTCTTTATTCCTGGTTATGTCTATTTTTTTTTAAATTTTTCTCTTCATTTATTTATTGTTCTTTATCTATTGCTTAGATTCAAAATGTGATTATCTAATGTTTAGATAATTAATTCCTGGCCCAAGCTTGTCTTCCAGATCTCTCGATCATATTCTTGCCAACACCGAATGCTTAATCTTTTCAGAATGTTCTTGTCCTGGCTTATATTGTTCTTTCATCCATCTCTGCTTATGTTCAGCTCCAGGCTCTGCTAGATACCACCTTCCTCACAGCTTCATCTTTTCCCTGTACTGCTACTCTCAGTAGAAATCTCTCCTCACTCTATACACTGCACCTGCATCCCTTTCATGACTTCTCAGTTGTGACACATGGGTTTCGAGACAGAATCCTCTGCTGAATATAAGCTTGTTGAATACAAAGCCTCTCCAGCATCCTGCCTTGATGCACTTAGTGCTTGGTGATATTGTTTAAACAAGTGAACGAGGATAATGAACTAAGAAGAAGATGACAAGGTGATTGTGCTGGGAGGTAAGTTCATGGGAACACAAAAAAGAACATGGCCATCCTTCGATTGATGAACTCACAGCGAATGGGCTGTGGCCACGGGTAACCATGGAAAATGTGAGTGGTTATTTGAATTTCAGAAGTATAAAACTCCTCAAGTTAACCATATTAGAGTTCTCTAAATGAACATAACTCTGTGTGTGTGTGTGTGTGTTTTAAAAGATTTGTGTGCAGGCCATGGTTCAAGTAATCCAATGATGTTGTGTCCTGAGAGAAAAGCCATGAGACTGTTATTGTCTCACTAGTTCCACTCTGGTGCTGGAGTCCTGGGGGTTTCTTAGAGAGCAACTGGTCTTCAGTCTCCACTGGGATCCTGAGGAAGTGGGTTCTAGTATCAGTGAAGGGAGGCCTCCGCAGCAGGATAGATGAACTGCCAGGGAGAGTGAGGGCAAGCAGACACAAAGCGAAGCTTCCTTCTTCCATGACCTTTAATGTGGTCTGCCACCAGAGGGTGTGGATCAGGTTTCCAGTGGGTCTCCCAGACTCAAATGAGCCAATCAAGAGAATCGCTCAGAGCCATGCACAGCTGCTCGGGTTTTAGTTGATAACAGATGTAGTCAAGCTAACAGACCACCCAGATTAGCCATCGCATCAACTTAGCTTAGGAAACATGATGTTAAGTATGTGCATTTGACTTATATTAATTATTTCACACAAATACCCTTCTTCATATTTAAGAGGATAAAAATTTTAGATGTAGGCCATTCTACTAAGGTGATGTGAAATACTTTTTCAATCTTTGAATCTGCCTAAGATCATTCATTTAGTGTTTCTTTTGCATGTTTTTCAGTCAATTATGAATCTTATTTACAATGATGCTTGCTACATATCTGAAGTAGTTCATGAGTACAGCTTCCATTTTGGTATATGCGCCTCTCTGCCTTTCTTTCATTCTCTCAACTCTTCTCCTCCCCCTTCTCTTCCTTTTTATACTCTTCCAACATGATCTCACAATGTAGCCTAGGCTGGCCTTTACCGTGCAATGCCACTGCCTCTGAGTGCTGGCATTACAGGTGTGTGCTACTGTGCCTATATATTTCTTTTAAAAAATAATAATGCCTACTCAATTATACAAATATTGGAAGAAGACCTCTGCGCTAAAACGAGTACTCTACATTTGCCTTTTAAAGCTGATTTTCATATAATGGTGAAAAGAACAGAAAATTTGGAAGCTTTTGTTAATTACACAAACTCAGAGGAATAAATCTTTGAGTAGCAATGATTAATTTGATGGATGCCATCCAATTAAAATCATTCACACTGGAGTGTAAAGTGTCATGCCAGATTGTGAAGTACTTGAACAAAGATGCCCACATTCATCTGAATTCTTGGCTCCTGGTATGAAACTGACATTCAATGAGCATCTGTTGAATCAGTGATGCATGAGGAAAGGAAAAGTGAAAGAATGGATTCTTAGAATTCCTGCTGGTTCCGGAATTGGAAGGGGCATACCTGAGAAGTCAACACAACAGGAAGCGACTACTCTAACCCTTTGGCTGAAGTTTCAATTCAGGATGTAGTAGGGCCTGCTTCAGTGAATTTCCCAGTGGCGTTTTATGGACCGTGACTTGTCTTAAATATCCAGAAGCTTCACTTTTACTGTTTCTCCACCATCCACTCCCACCTCTCTAGTTGCTTAGAGACTGTTGTTTCTACCTAGGTTTAATGTGACTTTGGGTCAATGATGACTCAGATGGACATCCTAAGGTGATTCACAGCAATGTGCTGCACCTGGGTGATCCATCCTACAGAATACTTCTCTAGGTCTGATGCCCACTTTTGTCCAGAAAGTGAACTGCCAAAAAAAAAAAAAAAAACCCAGGTGTTATGACCACTGGACAGAACAATTTGTTTATTGCATATGAAAATTAACTTATAAAATTCTCACCTTAATATGGAAGTCTCATAAGTTTTGCTAAAATTTCTTAGGATCATTAAAAAACTGTTATCACATATCATTTGATACTACTGGCCATCCATCCATTGTCCACATAGTCAACCCCGTATTAGGAGCGCAGGAAGAAATTCTGTACTTGAGAGAATTCAAGGAAATGATGTACCATATTTAAAAGAAACAAATTTACTTTTAAAAATTGTTTTGGTTTGCTTGCTTTTTGTCTTTTTTCTTTTGAGACAGGATCTTACTATGCAGCACTGGTCTGTAATTCACTACCTACACTGTGCTGACCTCCGACTCCTGTGTCAATCTCTTAAGTGCGGGGGTCTCAGGTATGTGCCTCCATCCCTGGCTAACAAATTTATCTTTATATTAAGTAATAAATAAATGTTTCTACAGAATCCATCTGTGATAAAACAGTCCCTGAGATCTGAGATCAGCAATACAAGGACTTCAGGCATTTTGGGGAGGGGCACCTGTCACTATCATAAGGCTGGCTTGGAATTCTAGGTCTGTTCATCTTCTTCACTGCTGGGATTACAGTTTGCACCACTACGCCCACATTCTGGATACTTTTATGAGCAGTATTAAGCTTTCAGGATATTGACTTTTGGACCAAGTGTGGGAAATGCCCTGTCACCTTGACTACTTCAGTCTCCTCTCAGGTATTCATCACATGCAAGCCAACTCATACTCCTAACATATTTATAAGTTTTCTTAATCACATGTTTTCATTTTATATCAATGGAAGAGATAACTACCTGACATTTTCAGTGTTCTTGAGCTCCTGCCTCTCTGCCTTTACAGGAAGCTCACTTTCTTCTCCCATCTCCCATCTATCCACAGCTAGATACACTCAAGTCAATTTCTCGTCTAAAAGGAGCGTTCCGTTCACAGTCCCATTTATCTTCTGCCTTCTTTTCCATTCCACTCCACAGAGTCATGCTGTTGACCCTCTAACCTCTTCTCTTGAAA
>CABHPH010135242.1:1001-23311 GCA_902168325.1 Peromyscus nudipes
CCACAGCTCGGCTGGTAAAGTAACCTGAGTACAGTCCCTAGAATTCATATTTTTAAACCAGGCATGGTGTGCGCCCTTGTAATTCTAGCACGCGGGAGGCAGAGACAGGGGGATGGATCCTTGACCTGCCCTGACCAGCCAGTCTAGACTAATCAACCATCTCTGGGCCAAAGAAGAGACCTTGTATCAACACATCCACACACACACAAATGAACCTGAACTTGGTTCACAAAGCCGATAACTTCAAGTATAAAGCCAATAAGAATTACAGACTGTCAACCTTAATCATCAAAAACAACTGAAAATGTAGGATTTCATAATCTAAGCATATTGAAGAAAGCATTAAAAATGAACATGGCTGGAGAGAGAGCTCAGATGTTTAAGAGCGTGTACTATTCTTATAGAGAACTGAGTTCATTTTCCAGCACCCACATTGGGTGGCTCACAACCACCTGTAACTCCATCTCCAGGGGCTCTGATGCCTTTGTCCTCCATAGACATCTCACACTCATATACAGATACCACACACATATGTACATCATTATAATACAATAAAAATAAATCTTTTTAAGAATGAATTTCAGTGAATTCCTCTGTGGGCGTCCCTCCTACTCTTGGGAGTTCTTCTTCATTTTTCTTAAATAAATCTGTTTTCTGTGCTTAAAAATAAAAACACTCAGGTACCTATAGCTTGTTCAGTCACCCACCACAGAGCCAAGAGAGACAACTCATGGGTAAGATCATAGTGTGAAAAGAAAATGTGGTGTTGTTAGAGGCCAAGGCATTTCTCATTACCTCGATACAGTAAAGAAAACTCAGGAGAGTTCTACTCAAAGGTTAAGAATGACCAAAGTAGAAACATGACCCAAAATATGAGGCCTTGATGTTTCCAGAAGTAGAAGTCTGTTCTGTGCAGCACCATCCAGCCACCCCAAGTCAGCCATTGACCAGGAGTCTTCCCAGAGCTGGTTTTCCAGCTGTGGGTCCTAACTACCTAGTCCTATGTTTATAACTGATGTGACCCATGGCCTCCATCACCCTCAACCCTTCTATCAACGCAAACTATGAATCTACTCAGTAAACTCCCTGGAGTGAGAGCCCTGCTCCCTTGGCCAGTGTTACCACAATGCATTAGTATGAAAGAGTTGTTTGCACAAGGAAAAGTCCAGCTGTGTGCACCAAGGTATAGCATTGCAACAGAACCCGTCCCTTAGAGTGTCGACATTCTTAATAATAAGCTACTGAATCCCATTGGATCATGAAATTTATTTAGAGGACCAAATAAGACTTTAAGAACTTAGTGTTTGCACATTGTTCCCTGTCCAAAAATGATGTTTGTGCTTCACAGCAGGAAAGAGTTTGTATGGGAACTCTGCGGTTCAGCTCTCCAGTGACTTTTAAAGGAGTGGCACTCCCTCCCGGTGAACTTGGCCAGGAGGAAGAGCCACCATGGCTAGCAGCAACTGGATTTTTACCTAACGCCAACTTCTAATTCAGAGATTCACAGAGCTGTTCTCGTCTTTGTGATCTTAAGGGGCGATGGACAAAAAGGATGAGAATGCTTGAAATGTCATCTGTCTTTGCTGAGGTTACAGGCCAGGTGCCTGGCAGCCGGCTGGAAAGAGTGCTAAGGACGCCAGGCTCTAAGGAACAAGGCCGAACTTGCCTGGTGACTTCATGGAATCAGCAGGTAGGTTAGACGAGAGGAGACAAAGAGGACAAAACTCACCTGAAATGTGCTTCAAGCAATGTTGCCCACGTCACCTCCCACAAAACAAAATGTCACAAATAAGAAATCGCTTTAAATCATTATCTGTAAATCAAATGTGACATTGGATCACGGGGTGGGTAAAAAGATCAAAACCTTCTAAAAGGAATTTACTCATCTGTAACATCAAGCCTTACCTGAAATGCTGGCGAAGAAAGGAAATGCTGAGGTAGCGCAGCAACCACCCTTTCAAATTGTTTAGATTTTTTTTCTCTATGGTGTATGTGTGGTTGTCCACATGCAGGTGTGTGCAGTTGAGTGAACATGCTGAAGAAGTCAGAGATACTCAGTCCCCTGAGCTACAGCCACCAGGTAGGTGCTGGGAATCAAACTTGTGTCCTTCCTCAGGCGCAGCAGGCGATTCCAACTGCTGAGCCATCTCCAGGCCCAATCACCTTATTTAAAAAAAAAAATAGCAGTTGAATAGCATAGGAGTGGGCGTCCTAGAATGCCACATGTTCGGAGCTTGGGCAGGTAGACAGAGAGTAGGATCTGGTGGTGTTTTCCCAATGTGGAGGCATGGGGAGCTCATAGTAAAACTGCCACAGGAGGTGTGCCACTCGGCTCCAGCTTTCTTCCTAGTGGCAGAGTTGAGCTGGGCAGAGCTAAGGTTTAAGTATACCCCAAAGGTCATGGGTTGGAAACTTCATTCTTTTCTCATTGCTTGTGGCTATCTGTAAATAAATTATTTTAAATGATTTTTATGTTACTTAACTGAAATATAAAGTTTAAAAAAAAACTAGAAGTTGGGGGTGTGGCTTGGTGATTGCACAATATGTTGCAATCCTGGGTTCCATCCTTAGCACCGTACAGGCCCAGCCATGATGGCCCATAGGCCAGCCGGGATACACAACCCTCTCATAGAAAGAAAAGAAGAAAGGAAGAAAGGGAGGGAGGGAGGGAGGGAGGGAGGGAGGGAGGGAGGGGAAGATGGGAGGGAGGGAGAAATGTTGGGTTTTTAGCTTCATTTTGTTTTGTTTTAGTTTCTCTGTTGGTTTTAATGCAAATGAGGGTTTTGTTGCACCTTGTCAAGATGAGGTAATTTTTTTCTTTCCCCAATGGGTACTACACACCCAAAACTTTCCATGAAGTTCTGATATCAATGCTCTTGATTTCTCTCACAGTCATGACAATATAAAAGTCAAAGAATTTTAATGAGTTGGGTGGTGACTGTTACCCTTGGCTCTCATACAGAACAGAAGTTTCTCCTGGAGGATTATTCTAATCTAGATTATTCCACTGGGCCAAGGTGCCCAGAGTTCCCGGAAACTTCTTCCCTTGGCAAAGCAACCCAATCAGTTTAAATCAAGTGCTGTATTGGAAATGTTCTCCTTGTATCAGCCAAATCCATCTCCCTGTGAACTTCCTGCTCTGATCCTGGCCCTGACTATGACAATGTTTAAAAACAGCCACTGTGTCATCTCTGTTCTAGACAAAGGTCTCAGTTTCTTTAATGTATCCTATCTGACACATAGTCTTCATCATCAAGGTCTCAAAATTTAAATACAATGATCATTTTTCACATCAAAATCCCCTTCTATAAGTATATATGGTGGTACATGGCTATGATCCTAGCACTTGGGAGGTGCCAGAAAGAAAGTCAGTTTAACATCATCTTTGGCTACATAGGGAGTTCAAGAACAGCCTGAGTCACATAAGACCTTGCCTCAAAAAAAAAAAAATTGATGTTCATGGCCTCCTGTGTCACCTCACGGGGCCAGAAGAACCATGTGTGATGAAATCAAAGGGCTGTGCTAAGCCTGCCCCGCCCTTTGCTGGTCCTGAGAAAGCTGGCCCTGCCTCTTGCTGGACATTGCAGCGGGAGAGCTGGTCCCAACCCTCACAGGAGAGATGGTCCCATCCCTCACCACAGACAATAGAGAGCTGGCCCTG
This sequence comes from Peromyscus nudipes, assembly GCA_902168325.1. Lineage (NCBI taxonomy): Eukaryota > Metazoa > Chordata > Mammalia > Rodentia > Cricetidae > Peromyscus > Peromyscus nudipes. Next base: position 4,663 of record CABHPH010135242.1, read on the forward strand.
CTGGCATGGGTATAGGGGAGCTGGCTCTGCCCCCTGGCCTGAGGAAGGTGGCCCCAGTGGCTCCGACTGACCAACTCAGCTACCGCCCAGGCCCACAGCCAGGCCTTGGGTTGGACCACCCTAACATCTACCCTGTCTAGGACCTGCTGGTGCTTGTGAGGGACTGGTCCTGATGAAGAATACCCCAGGATCTTTATGACTCAGGGTGGCCACAGGATATCCCAGAGGAGTTCTGGTGAGGATCCAGTGATGATGATGTACCAGAAACCAGAGGCTTTGAACCAGACCAGTGACTCATTGCAATGAACGTTTGCTAGTAAGCTGACTGGACAAAAGGGGACACTATGTGACACACTGCGGCTCCCAATGCCATCAGGATGAATGAAGAGGTGTGGGAGAGGCAGGAAAGATGCAGGATGGTAGAGGTCTTTTTTTTGGGGGGGGGTGTCCTTATTTTTGTTTGTTTTCTTGCTTGCTTTGTTTCATTTTGTTTTGATTTTTTTAAATTTTCTTTTAAGGGGCACTGCAGGGATAAAGGGAGGATATGGGGGGACTGGGAGGTGATTGGAATTAGGGTACATGATGTAAAATTCCCAAAGAATCATTAAAGAAACTATGTTTTAAAAACCGCACAAAAGCCGGGCGTTGATGGCGCACGCCTTTAATCCCAGCACTTGGGAGGCACAGGCAGGAGGATCTCTGTGAGTTCGAGGCCAGCCTGGGCTACCAAGTGAGCTCCAGGAAAGGCACAAAGCTACACAGAGAAACCCTGTCTCAAAAAACCAAAAAAAAAAAAAAAAACCCGCACAAAAATACATATATACATATATACGTACATATGTATTCCTTCTGAAATAGGACACTCAGAATTAAGCACAGAGAGTGCAGCCATGGGACGCCAGCCTCTGGCTGTCTAAAGGGCCAGCAAGTCACATGACACTCAACTGGTGTTTTCACAGAGAGACCGTATCCTCCAGCTGATGTTTGGTTAGCGTCACACTACTTATTTTCATAGTCTTAATTATTTCCAGGTTACCATTTGAACCCGAAAGATCCTTTAATAAATATTTTAGTTCTGTTACTCAGCATATAAAATATATTTTTGTATCATTATGAAAAAAAAGTAAAATACAATTAATATTACCATAATATCCCCAGGCTTACCCATTACAGTAGGTCCAGGTTGATATCTGTGTTTCCTAAATATATCATTTGGGCATTTTGCTCTAAGAGTTGAATTATGTCAGTTTTAACAAAAGTTTAAAGCACTGTTTAGTTAATGGATGTTGTACTTGAAGGCTTGGGAACGCATTCAGACTCCCTTTAAAGTAGAAGATGACACACATATCAGCTACACCAACTTTATTTACAAAAAGCATCCTCTGGTGTGTGATGGCTTTTGTCAGGAAGAAAGAAAGTAGGAAGGGGGATGGGAGGGGGAGAGAGGGGAGAGAGGGGAGGAGGGAGGAAGGAAGTAGGAGAGGAGGGAAAGAGGGAGGAAAGGAGAGGAGGAACAGAGGAGGGGAAACCCTCATTAGTCTGGGGTCTACCTCACTGCCCCTGACTACATGGCACAAAGAAAAGTGCAGGGATAACAGAGCACACGGGCGTGGGCGCACATACGTGCGCGCGCACACACACACACACACAAACACACATATTTAATAAAATAAATGAGATTTTTTTTTTTTTTGGTTTTTTGAGACAGGGTTTCTCTGTGTAGTTTTGGTGCCTGTCCTGGATCTCACTCTGTAGACCAGGCTGGCCTCGACTCACAGAGATCCGCCTGGCTCTGTCTCCCGAGTGCTGGGATTAAAGTGTGCCACTACCACCCAGCAATAAATGAGCTTTTAAAAGAAAGTGTTAAACAACTGTTTTTTGGTTTTTCGAGACAGGGTTTCTCTGTGTAGTTTTGGTGCCTGTCCTGGATCTCACTCTATAGACCAGGCTGGCCTCGAACTCACAGAGATCTGCCTGGCTCTGCCTCCCGAGTGCTGGGATTAAAGGCATGTGCCACCACCACCTGGCAACAATTGTTTAATGTATCTGCCACTAAAGAACTTGCATGTAAGTATGTCTATAATTTAATTATATAATTTCTATGAAAGGCCTAAAGCTGATAGCACTGGACATCAGCATAGAGCTGGGAATGTGGCCCAGGAAGAGCGCACCTGCTTTTTGTGCCCAATACTCCAGGTTTACAGAAGACCTCAGAGAAACACTGAGTGTGCCTCATCTTCATCACAGAGTGGACACAAAAGCTGTGGAATCATCAAAACGTGAATTTAAGCTTTATATACAGGTATAATTGTTGGGGCACAGAGGTTCTTGTACTCACAGAGAAGCACTAAGAGATCCAGTAATGTTTACCACACAGGGCTATCTCCTCACTGGAAGAGATAAAATCCAATACCTGAATTCCATCCAGAAAGCTGAGTGGATTTTGTTAATGACTTGGTGACCTTTTTGCTATCTGTGATGGCAGACCTCACCCACCTTTTGTATAGAGGCAGACCTCAGCCAAATTCCTCAGAATGATTATTCAGACTCTTCCCTCCCTAGCCAGTTACCCATCCTTAGGGGAGGTGTCACATGTACTTTAGGGCCTGCTGACCACTATGCTATTGGTCAGAGACCACACTAGATTCCAGGCCTTTCAGCCATGGAACCCACCCTCATGGTCACATGTACTTTGTAAAGGAGTCTGTATGTAGTCATACCTTAAGCTTTAGTGTGCACCTAGAATTGGACTGATTGTTGCCTGGAAACCTTTCCCAAATTGTACTGTTTTTCTGTTTTTTTGTTTGTTTTTTGTTTTTTTGTTTGTTTTTTGTTTTTGGTTTTTTGGGGTTTTTTTGGTTTTTCAAGACAGGGTTTCTCTGTGTAGCTTTGTGCCTTTCCTGGAACTCACTTGGTAGTACAGGCTGGCCTCAAACTCACAGAGATCCGCCTGCCTCTGCCTCCCGAGTGCTGGGATTAAAGGCGAGCGCCACCACCGCCCGGCTTTTTTTGGTTTTTCTTTTTTCTTTTTTTTTTTAAGATTTATTTATTTATTATGTGTACAGTGTTCTGCCTGCATGTATGTCTGCAGGCCAGAAGAGGGCACCAGAACTCATTATAGATGGTTATGAGCCACCATGTGGTTGCTGGGAATTGAACTCAGGACCTCTGGAAGAACAGCCAGTGCTCTTAACCTCTGAGCCATCTCTCCAGCCCCAATTGTACTGTTTTAAATATGCTGACAAAGAATGGCCTGGCATTAGACTCTCCAAAGTTTGATTCAGGTTGACAAAGTCAATCTGCACCGGGTTTTCATTTTCATCTCATCTGCCTGGATATCTGCAGGGTCCCCCCACAAATTACAGGAGTATTTTCCCTTTTGGAAAGGATAAGCTACTAAAAAGATTTGCATTGAAAACCTGATAGCAACTCTTTTTTTCTTTTCTTGGTGTTTTGAAACTGGCTTTCATGTAGCCCAGGCTGGTCTAAAACTTGATATGTAACTAAAGATGACCTTGGACTCCTGATCCTTTGGCCACCACTTCTTTCATGCTCAGATTACAGGCCCAGCCAGAGCACATTACTTACAATCATGCTATGGCGATCCTGTCTCAAATAGGGACACACCATCTAATTTGTGTTTCACAAGTAATTTTTTTTCTCAAACTCCAGGCCTCAAGCATGGTGGTAAGTGTTCCACCACTGAGCTCCACCACCAGCCCCAGAGCTTTGAATTAGGTGGATTTCAAGTAAGGTTCCAGTTTAAAAAAAAAAAAAAAAAAGTCAAGGTATGTCCCTGAGGAGTCCTTTACCTTCTCTCCCTTGCACGTACAGAGGCTCTTCAACACCTGAGGGGGCAGCAGGGTAAAACCACAGTGTCCGAAGCCATCAAAGCACTGAGAACGCTCTGCCCCAAGACTTCCGGCGTCTTGTACACATCAATGAACCATCAACAGAACATTCCATTAACAAATGTTGATATGGAGGTTAGCATCCCTTCACTATTCCTTTCATAAATCACCCTAAATAGATTATAATAACAGATAATTGAAAGTGTTGGAAAGCTTTTTCCTGGTGTGGACCCAAGCTGACCCTGCAGCAGAGGCTCCCATCCACCTTCCGTGCTGTGTCCTGGGTGACCTGACCTTGCCTGAGACCAATGAGAAAATGCAGATGGGAACCCTGGAGCAGGAGTCAGCTTATCTCCAGGTGAACCACCAAGGTGTAGGTGCCCAAGGAGCGACCTCTTCGGCCTTACTCAGTCCCTGTGGTCTATTCAACTCTTATGAGGAGGGGATCCTGTAGGAAGTGACTTCTGCCATTATGGTTAAGTTCCTTGATCGTTTCCAACCCAGGAAATTAAAAGCCAGTCAGTTGTCAAAGGGTCTGACCTGCATGTGTGGATATGGACACCAGCACCAGATCTCAGTGACAGGAAAACTCATCAGCAGATCATCAAGAGGCTGAACTGAGGAAAACTAAAATCACAGCTGATGGGAAGTGTGGTGGAGCATGCCTTTAACCCCAGCACTGGAAGGCTAGAGTAGGAGGATCGATAGCTAGATGGGGTGGGAGGATAGCCTGGGCTGCACGATGGGACACACACACACACACACACACACACACACACACAAAGAAAAAAAAAAACAGCCAAGGTCAGGAAGCCTAGGACGATTTCCCTTCAATGACTCTGCTTTAAGAATGGTATTTATGGTCTGTTGTAGCAAAGTGCTACCTCAGCAGTTTCCTGCCCCAGACTCTGCTGCTCCTGCTGCCGCAGCATTTCCAGTAAGACTCAGAAGAAAGAATGAAAAGGGCTTCTCAGGCCCCGGAGACAGAACTACAGTCAATCAACGGCAGCCCTGGTACTGAACAATCCACCTCCCTACCCCCCACCTTCCATCCCCCCATCCCCCACCCCGTCACCACCCCACCCCACCCCCGGGTGAATATGCCATACACTAAGGACCCTCACAGACAGTTTCACAATTTCATATGAAATGTGATTTTGAAAACATTATATTACTCCTAATAAAGGTGTTTTGATCATTTTGAGACTCCAGAAAAATTCATACTGTGCATGGTGGTACATGTCTTTAATCACAGCACTTGGAAGATTGAGGTAGGAGGATCAGGAGTTCAAGGTCATCCTCAGCTCCACTGCAAGTTTGAGGCAAGCCTGGGCCATATGAGACGCTGTCTCAGGAAACAGAGAGGGCATTAGGGGGTAGAAAGAGAGAGAGCATGAGACCCTGGGTGTCTCCAAGACCTTGGTCTTCTTCACTTAGTAACTTGGACAAGAATTTTTCCACCTAATGTCTTAAAAAAAAAAAAAAAAACTGGCAGCCACACAATAACTTCACACACCAGGCCCTGCCTTGAAAATATTCCAGCCACAGAACGAGCTGAGCTGCTGAGAATGCCAGCGCAAGGCGCTGGCAGGAAAACCCTGGCCTGGCTTCCGAATGAGATCACGGCTCCTCTCGCCAGGCAGGTGGCAAGGCAGAATCCTGTCTGAAAGCTGAGGAAACTTCGTCTAGATAAAATGCCTGCGTGTGGGTCCGCTGGGGTTCTCTTCAGCAACACATGCACCCCTTTTTAATTAGAAGACAGCACACCTCAACCTGAGTAAGGTTCTTCCTCCTAAAAATGCTGTCAACTTATACGTGTAAGTGTTTTGCCTGCATGCATGTCTATACACCACATACATGCCTGGTGCCCAAGGAAGCCAGAAGAAGATGCTGGATCCTCTGGAACTGGAGTGACAGATGGTTGTTAGTTGCCGTGTGGGTGATGGGAATCCAACCTGGAAGAGCAACCGAAGCTCTTACCCAGTGAGCCATCTCTCCAGCCCAGTCTTCCACTTTTGTTTTGTTTTGTTTTGTTTTTTCAAGACAGGGTTTCTCTGTGTAGTTTTGGTGCCTGTCCTGGATCTCGCTCTTAGACCAGGCTGGCCTGAAACTCACAGAGATGCGCCTGGCTCTGCGTCCCAAGTGCTGGGATTAAAGGCGTGTGTCACTTAGGCCATAATTCCTGCAATATAAAAAAGCTGGTGATGCCCAGGCCAGCACTGTACCACTGACCACCTCCCTGGCAACACTTGGTGATGGCCTAAGGAGATTTTGTAACCTAGATCTTAAAGGCCTGTGTGTCAAAGATTGGTCCACAGGGTGGCACTATTAGGACATGGATCCAAGAGGGAGATCACTGGGTCACTGGAGACCCCTCCTTTAAAGGAGATGGTAAGCCCACAGCCCCTTGCGGTCCTCCTCTTCTGCTTCCTGGCTCGTGAAGTGAGGAACTTGCGTCACCCTACACAGTTACCATCCGGCACCTTCCTCACCAAGTGCCGGGTCCCCCTGATGGTGACCCGAATCCTCTTAGACAGAACATAGTTCAGAGGCTGAGCACTAGGCTCGCATAGGCAAAGCCCTGGGTTTGATCCCCCAGGACAATAAATAAATATTTTCTCTTTATAAGCTATTCATCTCGGGAAGTCTGTCATAGTGATGGCACCTGACTAGATTAGTACCTTCTAGCTTGTTTGTTTTGTTTTGTTTTTTCGAGACAGGGTTTCTCTGTGTAGCTTTGTGCCTTTCCTGGATCTCACTCTGTAGCCCAGGCTGGCCTCGAACTCACAGAGATCCTCCTGCCTGTGCCTCCCAAGTGCTGGGATTAAAGGCGTGTGCCACCACCGCCTAGCTTTGAAGTCTAGGAGTGTGCCCTAGCTAGAGCAGTGTCCTGGAACTTGCTCCATACATAACATCTGAATGTCAGGGTTCTAAACAGTGTCTCAGTCTTGGCTCCAGAGATGTCTTGGGCTGACAGTCCCTTGAGGTCGGGTGCCTCTTCCATGTGTTGTAAGGAGCCAGTGACAGGTACTTCCCTCCTCTCTTGTGACAATCAAAAATGTCTCCAAATGTCACCAAGTAGAAAGGGGGGCTAAACTGTTCACAATTATTTCTCAGCCTCTAGAAAGCAGGATCCCCCTACTCCACTCCAGCAATGCTTGTCCCTGAATGCAGCTCAGTATAAAAGAAACAGGGAGCCTGAGATGGCCTCCTTCCTGTAACATCACATCTCAGCCTTCTCCAAATGTGAGAGCTGCTGGGATAGACTTTCTCTGATTTCCTTGGGAAGGTAGAGATGAGATGGAAGAGAGAAGATATGCACAGCCTGTGTTCCCTTATTGCTAGTGACTAGAAATACTTCTTGCTGCTCACCTGCCCAGACAACCCTGCTCATCTCTCTCTGCTTGGAAAAACTTTACCCCCACTCCCGGGGAGGGGGTCGGGGGGAGATCCCTGGAAAAGTCAAGGCCAACTCCCAGACTCAATTTCAGTGACCCAAATTGCACATCAGCATGCTGGAGATCAGGGCCCCAGGGAGAACAAAATACAGACAACAGGCTCCATGCAACTCCTGGGCTTCCAGACAGACGTACCTGGAGGATGAAGCTGGGACTTGCCACCAACCGCACAAAGGACAGGGCTGGTAAAGAAGCTGTGCGTGTAGTGAGCAAGATGAGGAATGGGGCGGGGGTAACTGCAGGAATCCATTGATCTTACTTGCATTTTTAATTAAATGCAACAACATTATACTATGCTACCAAGGCTGAACAGGCTTCCACCAAGCCCATCTACTAAATACTGTTTCAGTACTCCATCCGTGCTCTGTGACGGCAGTGGCTAGCTTTTAGATCAGGAACCAGACCCTATGGCTCCGGGGACAAGGGAGTCCACGGTTGTTCATCCAGTCAAACTGAGATCTAGGCCATCACCATTGTTCTCCCTTCCCTTCTGTCCTACTTACTGAAAGTGTCAATTTGACACATCCTAGAGTGACCTGAGAAGGGAGTCTCCATTGAGGGATTTCCCAGATCAGATTGACCCACGGGCATGTCTGTGGAGACTGTCTTGCCTGTTAATTGATGTAGAAGGGCCCTGCCCATTCCATTCCCTGGGCCGATGGTCCTGGGCCTTAAAAGAAAGCTGGTTAAGGGGCAGTGGTGGCACACGCCTTAAATCCCAGCTCTCAGCAAGCAGAGGCAGGTGGAGCTCTGTGAGTTCAAGGCCAGCCTGGTCTACAGAGTGAGTTCAGCACAGCCAGGGCTACACAGAGAAACCCTGTCTCGGAAAACCAAAACAATCCAGAAAGCTAGTTAAGCATGGATCGGCAGAAAAAGCAGCCAGCAGCGTTCTTCCATGGTTTCTGTTTCAAGTTCCCGCCCTGACTTCGTTCGGTGACAGGTTGCAGGGAGAGAAGGCAATTCGGACTCCCACACTAAAAACAAGCACGTATGCCCATGTATGTCATACCTAACTGCCATTTGAGGAGGTTTAGTTCAAAAGCAACGTGAACAAAAGAAATATATAGAAGGTGAAAACCCAGTGACTCCAACCTAGGGTTCTTTAAAGATTTGTTTTATATTATTTCCGTGTGTGTGTGTGTGTGTGTGTGTGTGTGTGTGTGTGTGTGTGTGTGTGTGTGCAGTGCAGGTGTCTGCAGAGGCAGAAGACAGCAGGTCTCCTGGAAGTGGCGTTCCAGGCCACTGTGAGCTGCCTGATGTGGTGCTGGCAGCTGAACTCCAGTCCTTTTCAAGACAGCAGTATGTCTTAACCACTGAGCCACCATCTCCCTAACCCCAGCTGACAGAGTTGTAAGAAGAATTCCAGATAATACAAGTTTTTGTTTTGTTTTTTTTGAGATGGGGTTTCCCTGTGTAGCCCTGGCTGTCCTAGAACTCATTATGTAGACCAGGTTAGCCTCGAACTCAGAGATCCACCTGCCTCTGTCTCCCGAGTGCTGGGATTGAAGGCATGTGCCACCACCAACCAGCTTGACATTACAATTTTTTTATAAATACCTAAAACAATCAAAACAGGACTAGTTCCTTTTTATTCATAAGCTTTAAAATTGATCTAAAAGAGGAAGTAAAATCAGGAATAAGTTATTTATATTTTATTTAGTTATTAAACAGGGGCTCATGTAGCCCAGGCTGGCCTCTTCAAACTCAATTTGGAGCTGAGGATGACTGTGAACTTCTGATCCTCCTGCTTCCTCCTAAAGGCTGGGATTACAGACATGCACCAGCGTTTTCTGCAGTGCTAAGGGTAGGACCCAGTGCCTCCTGCATGCCGGGCAAGCATGCTTCCAGCTGAGCTACATCCCCAGCCAAGAGCAAGCTTTACAGAACACCTTTTCATCATTCTCCTTCATATTCTTCAGTTACAATATATCCCAAGGCCTGAAAGGATAGTTTGTACATGAATTATATTAGGAAGTCACCATCACATCAAATCAAAAGTCGCCTGTGGAACCATTTCTCTAAGATGTGCCTCCAAGCGCTAATATATTTTTTTTAATTCATACTTATAATAATAGACAATAAATTTCTTAGAGGCTATTACTGTGTCACATTTAAGTGGCTTTCATCTGACATCATTTGATTCAGAATGTAGGGAGATATTCTCAGCTGTGCTTACCAGGAAAGGTCAAAGGGCATAGAGAAGGAAGAGAAACACATCAAGTTTTTTAAAACATGATGTTTAGCCAGGTGGCGCGTGCCTTAAATCCCAGCACTCAGGAGGCAGAGCCAGACAGATCTCTGTGAGTTTGAGGCCAGCCTGGTCTACAGAGCGAGATCCGGGACAGGCACCAGAACTACAGTGTCTCAAAAAAAAAAAAAAAAAATATATATATATATATATATATAAATACAATCGGCATTTTTAAGCGGAATGGAACAGAAAATACCAAACACATGTTGCACAGAGCTAGTAGGCAGTATTTTAAATACTATGTGGTGGGGCCAGTGAGATGGCTCAGTGCGTAAAGGGGCTTGCTGCCACCTTGGCTAATGACCTGGGTTCAGTCCCCGGGACCCACATAGAGCTGACTCCTCAAGTTGTCTTCTGACCTCCACATGCACGCTGTGTCATGCATGTACCCCCTACATAGAGAGAGAGAGAGAAAGAGAGAGAGAGAGAGAGAAACACAAACATAAATAAGCATAAGTTTTAAATTTTAATAAATAATACAGGTATTATTTCATGTATAATTAACAGCCCAGACATTAGCTAGGTATATTATTGCATTCCTGTTACCACAGCACTGAGGAGGAAATGGCAGGAGGATGGATAGTTCAAGCCCACCCTAAGTCACATCAGTAGATGTTGTCCATCAATATTATTTTTACAAAGGTTTTGTTTTACTGATATATCTGTGTGGTGGTTGGAATGAAAATGTCCCCCATGGGCTCAGATGTTCCCAAGTGGATGGCAAAGTTTGTGTAGGGTTAGGAGCTGTGGCCTTGATGGAGGAAGAATGCCACTGGGGGTGGGCTTCGAGGTTTCAAAAGCCTCACGCCATTTTCAGCTTGCTCTCTCTGCTTCCTGCTTGCGGTTTGAGATGTGAGCTCTCAGCTGGTCCGGCCACCATGTCTGCAGCCTAAAGCTACCATCCACTACCGTGATACACTCTAACCCCTCTGGAACAGGAAGCCCAAATAAACCCTTCCTTCTAGAAGCTGCCCTGGTCATGGTGTTTTATCACAGCAATAGAAACGAAGCCCGGCGGTGGTGGCGCACGCCTTTAATCCCAGCCCTCAGGAGGCAGAGGCAGGCGGATCTCTGTGAGTTCGAGGCCAGCCTGGTCTACAGAACGAGATCCAGGACAGGCACCAAAACTACACAGAGAAACCCTGTCTCGAAAAAGAAAAGAAAAGAAAAAAAGAAACAGAACCTTAGCCAGTTGCAAGTTTTTCTTGCAGTCTGCGCCCCCTTCCATCAGACCATCTTCTACACTGCTGCCACACCTCCTAAGTTCAGCTCCATCCTCTCTCTTCCTCCCACAGCCTTGTGCTTCCCATGCATGGCGCAAGTCACCCCCTCACCTTCACGCACCGACCTACTTAACTTGATGATGCTTCTCTCACCGCTCCTCCAGGCTGCGCATGTGCCCTGACTTCCGGCCACATGCTGACCCTCCCTCTACCCCCAGACCCACCACCCTTCCTCCTCTCTGAGTCAGCTATTACACTGGACTCTGTTCTCAGAAGCTCCTAGGCGTCCACTGGGTCTACCTTCTCTATGGTCCTGTGAGATGGAGTATTTCTTCCTGACACACGGCAACTAAACAGTCTGATGAGACAGATGCCGTTGGACCTCTTCAAGTGTCCAGCCTGTGCGGTGGGGCCCCATGCTCTTAATGCCAGGCAGCTCCTACTTTCCGAAGAGGACAATTCCCAAATTCAAAGGAAGCTCGGTGACTTTAGTGACCCCCCCCTCCCTCCCCCAGTGGCGGCACCAGCAGTGCATGGTAGCAACCTGCAGACATCTCAGAGATAATGATTTTTGAAGGTGACCGAGCTTGCGGCACCTGTAGGCCAACAAATCCTCCAATCCCAGTCTGGAGCCATCGGTGACAGATGGCACCCAGCCACAAGCAAGTTTCGAAATGTGAGAAAAACAATTAAGGAGGAGCTGAAGCTTGGTGGATCCATGGAATGGATTTTTTCTCCTGGCGACAGTGTGAGAAGTATCTGTGAAGGGTGTGGCCGAGTGTGGCCTCTAATCCACTCAGCTTGTCCCGCCAACCTCTTTGCTTTCGTATCAGCTGGACTCATTTCAGGAAGGATGGTGTGATAATTGCTGTTTCCAAATGTAAAAGCTTGCAATTGAAGACAGAGGGCATTTGAAAATGCATTATACCTTTTTTCCCCTTAATTGGACCCATAATATAAGAGGTCATAGAAATATAAAAGTCAGGGCTGGGAGATGGCTTGGCAGGTAAGGTGTCTGTCACCAACCTTTGTTCCATTCCTAGGACCCACGTAATAAATAAATAAAGCTGATTGTCATCGGTTCTTCTCTGACCTCCACACTCACGCACGCACAAACTAAATAAAATGTGAAAAAAGAAAGAAAGAAAGAATTGTGGCTGCCAGGACTGAGAACCTAAATAAACAAAATAAGAAAAGAAAAAGAAAAATCCAGCTGAAAGGCTACAAGATTACAAGGGTGTAAAAATAATTCGAGAGTTTGAGAACTCTTTGCTCCATCAAGTAGGGAGTTTCTCAGAGTGCAGAGTTCAGGGAAGCAGCAATTGCACCAAGCACTCAGTCAGAAAGTGGGTTGTGCTGGGGCAAGGTGGCTGGGAGGGGACAGCTCACCATCCAGAGAGTGGATGCTGCTCATCTTCATTTTATTGCTAGATGACCACTCCACTCCTCGGAGAGCTCAAAGCCTACCGACTGCTGATTAAAGGTGCCGCAGCCACCTCAGAGAGCTTAACTATCAAAGGCATTTTCTAGGATCAAACATCTGGAATGGGGAGCCACCTGCTTTGTTCACACTTCAACTGGGGATCTAACAGAAAGAAGGGAAACACTTTCCCTGATCCTCACAGCGCTGACTTGACTACTCTCATTCTGTGCATGAGCTGCTTGTCCTGTGGCTCTTTAGGAAGGTCCCTTTAGGAAGGTCCTGGAGACAATGACTTTTGAGAGTTAAAAACTAACACCCCAACATTTTCTCCAAATGCTCAGAGTTACTTACAGGAACACAGATATTCTATTTGTGCCAAATGAGATGGTCTGTTGGTGCAATTAAGCTTCTTTAGACTGGATAATTGCTGGTATGACATATTGATGTCTTTAATCTGGTCTCACACCCAAGAGGGAAAGATTATCATTCCATCCTAATTATACAACAGTAATGCCTAAGTGAGCAACCTCTCCTGGTCACACACACAGCCGGAAAACTGAAACAAACTTGAACCTTCCGGTGAACATTTCCAGGACATAAAATGTGGATAACCAATTCCATTAGGATGAAGCATAAAGGAAATTCAATAAAAGATGGTCTACTCCAGAGCCAGGGTTTGGACACATCCCTGTGATCACAGCACAGGGGTCGTGGGGAGAAGAGGAGGGAAGATCGGAAGTCCAAGATCATCCTTCAAAGTACAACTAAGTTTGAGACCAGCCAGGGATAGGTGAGATTCCTTTTTTTAAAAAAGAAAATTCTCTATTTAAACCTGAAAACAGAACTATAAGGGAAGAGGAAAGAGAGTTGAGGAAAAAAGAGGGTAAAGGAAGGATAGACATGACCAAGGTACAATGTGTGTGTGTGTGTGTGTGTGTGTGTGTGTGTGTGTGTGTGTGTATGAATGCATGGATGGATAGATAGATGAATGAATAAATGCATGGATGGATGCATAGATGTATGAATGAATGGATGGATGGATGGATAGAAAGATGAATGAATGGGTGCATGGATAGATGGATAGGTGAATGAATGGATGCATGTGTGGTGATATTTTATTTGTGCTCTAACAAATAAAGCTTGCCTGGAGATCAGAGGAAAAAGTCAGCCATTATATTAAACATAGAAGTCAGGCAGTGGTAGCACACGTCTTTAATCCTAGCATTCGGAAGGCAGAGATTTATCTGGATCTCTGTGAGTTCAAGGCCACACTACTAACAGAGCCAGGCATGGTGGCACAAGCCTTTAATGCCAGCATTAGTTAACTCCAGGGGTCTGTACAGACAGACAGAAGTGATAGAGCTGGGGAGAAAGAGGAGGTGATGTAACTGGGCAGAGAGAGGAAGTGAGATGGCAGGGACAGAGAGGATACAGGTGTGAGTATACAGAAAGTAGCTCTCTTGGGCTGAGGATTTCCTAGAGGAAAGAACTTATGGCTTGGCTTGTTCTATTCCTCTGATCTCTCAATTTTCACCCCAATATCTGGCTCCGGGTTTTTTTTATTAATAAGACCATTTAGCAATTCGTGTTACATGCATGGATGGATGCATAGATGAATGAATGGATACATAGATGTATGAATGAATGAATACTTGAATGGATGGATAGATGAATAAATGGATGCATAGATGTGTGAATGAATGGATGCATAGATGCATGAATGAATGGATGCATGGATGGATGGATAGATGTGTGAATGAATGGTTGCATGGATGGATGCATAGATGTGTGAATGAATGGATGCATGGATGGATACATAGATGTGTGAATGAATGGATACATGGATGGATGCATAGATGAATGAATGAATGGATGCATGGATGAATGGATATGTCTTATTCATCTGTACAATTTAATTTTCATTAAAAATTGTCATTATAAAAAGATTTCTAGGGGTTGGGGATTTAGCTCAGTGGTAGAGTGCTTGCCTAGCAAGCGCTAGACCCTGAGTTCGGTCCTCAGCTCCAAAAAAAAAAGAAAAAAGAAAAGAAAAGAAAAGAAAAGAAAAAAGAAAAAAGAAAAAGATTTCTAGGCCAGCAAGATGATTCATTGTGTAAAAACATCTGCCACCAAGCCTGATTATCTGATTTCAATTTCTGGCCCCCACATGGTAGAAGAGTAGTGTAGATGTAACGGTCTTATTAAATAAGAAACACAGAGCCAAATGCAGAGTTAAAAGCCTAAGAGGTCAGAGCAGTAGCTAAGAGCAGAGACTAAAACCCTTTCTTACCCCTCGCTGCCACTGCCATCCTTCCCCTCCGAAAGTGAGCTACTTCCTGTGTGTCTGTCTTTTTATTGACTTTCTGTTCTGCCTTCTCATTGGTTGTAAACCCAACTACATGACCTCCTCATCACTACCTGTCTATACAGACCTCTAGGTCTCTATGATTGGTATTGAGATTGAAGGCGTGTGTCTCCATGCTGGCTGTATCCTTGAACACACAGAGATCTGCCTGTCATGTGATCAGGATTAAAGCCATGTGCTACCACTGCCAGACATCTGCTATGGCTTGCTATTAGCTCTGACCCCCAGGCACTTTTATTTATTAACATACAAATAAAATCACATTTCAGCACAAATAAAATATCACCATAGAGTAGACTCCTGCAAGTTGTCCTCTGACCTCTACACACATACAGTGGCACATTTGCCCCCATTCCCATAGGCACACAAAGTAAAAATGCAAAATAAACTTTAAAATGAGACTGTCTACTCTGATATTTATTCACAACATTGAGTAAGTGCTAACTTTAGTGGGCAGGCTCCAAAGAAATAAGAGAAATGGTTTAGAACTACATAGTGGTGTTGGTGACAAAACTTTGTGGATAGATTAAATGCTAATTGCTTGTTCATTTTATGTGAATTTTACCTTGATTTAATTTTTTTTAACTCTTATTTCTGTTTTAAATAGTGCTATATGGGCTGGAGAGACGACTCAATGTAAAAATAAACAAACAAAACAAAACAAAAAACATACGGCTTCAGGAGGCTCATAACTGCCTGTAACTCCAGCTCTGGGGACAAGCGCCCCCTTCTGGCTTCTATGGGTACCGACACTCATGTGCGCAAACCAGCACTCGGGCACAATACACATATTTTAAAAAATAAATAAATCTTAAAATAGTGTTCCTTGTGGAAGTTAAACTATAAATGGGACATATTAAGTATTTTTAAAAAATCACTTACAGCATGGAATACTACTTCCCCCATGAATTCATTGGGGAAATATGATTCTCCACAAAGGAAAAAACACATTTTATTGTCCAATAAGCATTATTAAGCCGGGAGGTGATGTGCATGGCAAGAGAGTCACTAAGAATCCACAAGCACAGAGCAAAAGTTGGTATGTTAGACAGCCAACCAGATACAACCTACCAGGTTGTGATCTCAAAATAAGCAGTGATTAATGTGATTAATTCTCTAGTAAGATGATCTGATGAGCCGTTTGTCACACAGACTTCACCCTGGATGCCCATTAATTAGGGTGATGTCTGTCTTATTTTA
Organism: Peromyscus nudipes; assembly: GCA_902168325.1. Taxonomy (NCBI): domain Eukaryota; kingdom Metazoa; phylum Chordata; class Mammalia; order Rodentia; family Cricetidae; genus Peromyscus; species Peromyscus nudipes. The sequence continues at coordinate 20,434 of CABHPH010135242.1, forward strand.
TAGACTTTATACACAGAACAAATAAGCTTCTTCTATGTTTATAACGGAAGACAGTTTAGGAACAAGGTGCCCACAGACAGCAAGCTTCTTTTCACCTGCTGAACTTGGAAAATAATAGTGTTAGTGTCTTTGGATATTTGCATCCCAAAGAGTTAGTTACCAACTCCTTAAGAGAAGCAAGAGCAGTGGGGCACACTTCTAATTCCAGCACTCGGGAAGCAGAGGCAGGCGGATCTCTGTGAGTTCAAAGCCAGCCTGGTCTACAGAGTGAGTTTCCAGGACAGTCAGGGCTACACAGAGAAACCCTATTTCAGGTGGGGCAGAGGGAGCTGCCAAAAAGCCTTATTCAACCTTTTTTGTACGTTTATTCATCTGTTCTGGTATATGTGTTATTGTCCGTGTGTACACAAGTAGGTATGCATGCACATAGATGCCAGAGGCTGCACCCAGTGTCTTCCTCTATCACTCGCTGTCTAATTTTTTTGAAACAGGGTCTCTCACTTAACCTAGAGTTTCCCAGTTGGTTACAGTGGCTGGCCAGAGAGTCTGGGGATCCACCTGTCTCTGTCTTCAGGTGAGATAAGAGGTGCATGCAGCTACACCCCACTTTTTTGTGGGTACCGAGAATCCAGACTTAGGTCCTCAGGCTTGCAGAGCAAACACGTTGCCAACGGAGCCTTCTCCCCAGCCCTATTTGACTTTTTGAAAGACTAACACTTCAAAGAGCTGAAGAAAGAATTTACAAAAGCATGCATAAATGATCAGATTAGAGGGAGTGGAGGGATGCCTGCTCCCTGATTTTGTTTGTTTTGAGAGAAGGTCTTGCTATGTAGCCTCGGACAACCTTAGAACAGGAGCCTGATGCCTCTGCCTCCCAAGTGCTGCTGGGATTATAGGCACATACCACCATGTCCACTTCTTCCTTTGTTGTTATTGGTGTGTGTGTGTGTGTGTGTGTGTGTGTGTGTGCATGTGTGTTCTGGGAGTTAAGGGGACTACTCTTCCCTTGTTTTTAACAGAAAGAAAGAGGACTCTTGACTTTTCTACCCTTTTTTAGTCTTTTCTGATTCTTTCAACAAAATATAGTAGATAGATAATAGGTTGATTGATAGATAATGGATGAATGATAGATTCATAGATGATACATGGAGAGATAGAGAACTGTATAATCAGGATTACCGTGGTAACAGATGCACACACTAAACAAGTATGTGTAAGGCCCTAGTTTCAATTTCCAGTACAAAACAGTAAATCGTCACTCCTTCAGAGGACTGTGTCTTGTGAAACATCCTGCTTCCTCCCTTAAATCAGAACAGTCGCTACGGAGTCAACACTGGTTGGTAAAGCACTTGCTCAGAAAGCACAGGGTCCTGAGTTCAGATCCACAGCACCGACCTAAAAAAGCCGGAAGTGGTCGCTGGCACTGTAATCCCAACCCTGGGGAAGTGGAGACAGGAGGATCCTGAGGCTCATTGGTCAGCCAGCCTCATCCAATCAGTGAGCTCCAGGTTCAGTGGGAGATCCTGCCTCAAAAAAATAAGAGAGAGCAATTGAGGAAGACACCCAGGATTAACCTCTGACCTCTAACCACATGTACCCCACACGCGGACAAATCGACATACATGGATATAAATACAGAACACACTAGGAGAAGAGATTTTTAGCATCCATTTCAGTGTGTGGCTAGTAGAAGAAAAGAACTCAGGAAAGAACAGCACACAGGCAAGCATGGGAATGGCCCTCCAAAGCGGGAATTACGCTGCAGGTTTCTTATCAGTAGTCAGGTGCAGAGGACTTTGGGGTCCTCTCCAGTTATATCTCAAATAGTTGCTAAGAATCCCGTCTTTTGGTAAATGCTTGGATAAGAACACAATCACATAAGGCGAACGCACAGATCACAGAGGTTGCACAAGGGGATTAAGGCAAGCTTTTTACTATCAACGTAAGTTCTTGTAAGATTCCTAGATAACGTCAGGTTTACCCCTAGACAAGGAGAAAGCTGCGTTTGATCCCACACACTTATGCCTTAATGAGGATCTGGTGCTGTTTTAACATTCTTTTTTTTTTTTTTTTTAAACTGGAGCTGAGGACGGAACCCAGGGCCTTGCACTTGCTCAGCAAGCACTCTACCACTGAGCTAAATCCCCAACCTCTAACATTCTTATTTGAAACAGTTATATAGAAGGAGAACCTCCATCTGCAGCCTTCACAGTATGTTTATTAGTTGTGCTGGAATTTGTGCCTCTCAGGGTCTTCAACCAGGCACCAGGGTGAGGGGATCTTCTCTCTAACCCTTATTTTCCATTTTTTCTAATCTGACTCTTTCGGACCCAACAAAGCTTTCTCTGACAGGAGTCATACGGGACGGTACATCTGTATCCTTGTGGGTCTGGGGCACGAGAGTGCCCTTTTAGTCACAAGCCAGAACCTCAAGACTCGTGGTGTTAGAAATAATCTCAGCATCAGGCAAAGGAATGCAGAAAGCGAAAGTGTCTCAACAAGGGAAATCCTTTTTCGTGCAGGATCCCAAACTGGGCTAGCAACTCAATGGGGCCAACGCTCACTCCGGTGATAACTGTGTCTCACCCCATTAGAGCTCGACTTCACCATCTGATGTGATTGGCTCATGGTCACAAAGGAAGGGAAAGGCTAGGCAACATAAGCCCTTGCCCAGCTAACTACCTATGATGAAGAGAAAACAGGGCTGGAGAGATGGCTCAGAGGTTAAGAGCACCGACTGCTCTTCCAGAGGTCCTGAGTTCAATTCCCAGCACCCACATGGTGGCTCACAACCATCTGTGATGAGATCTGGCACTCTCTCCTGTATACATAATAAATAAATAAATAAATAAATAAATAAATAAATAAATAAATAAAT
>CABHPH010135243.1:0-40729 GCA_902168325.1 Peromyscus nudipes
GGTAAGCTGGTGAGCCAATTCCTTTAAAGTCCAAATATCCTACACATTCACTATGTTTTCTCCTAAAGTTTAAAATAAAAGGCATCTCAGTATCATCTGTATCAACAGAGGTGACATCTGTCTGATTGTTCTACTTCAACCTTAACTCAGTCAACCACATTAATGAAAGGGAAGTGTAGCTATAGGTCAGAAGAAAACAAGCAAGAAGATCTGGAACTATCTGGATCCATCTGGAATGCAGGAGAAAGTATAACATAAAAACAGAATGGAAAAACTGGTAGCACAGTGGAGGATAACAAAATACATGTTTTGTTTCAGACAAACATCAGAATCAAGATAAATTTAAATAAACTCCACGCATCTTTTTATCCAAGTATGAAAGAATCTTAACATTCTTGTTAAATGGAGCCAATGTCAGCCTTAAAGTCACCGACATGTGCTGCCAGCAGGTGTCAGATGAGAAAATGAAGAGATGCTTCAAATCTTTAATAGAATTTCAGTTTAGAAATGTGTTTATACCTCAAAAACGTCAGACTCTTCTTCCAGTTCTTCTAAAGAGGCTTCTTCTTCTATGTTGAAAGAATATAACGAACATAAGATGACTAAAGTACTTACAAATGGAATTTTAGCAGACTCCCCACCCCATTCGGATTCAGTTCACACTTTTGACCCCGCCACTTCCCTGCTCAAGAAGTGGGACGCCTTGGCTTGATACCAAGTCTATTCATATTTGGCTCTAAATGAACCTTGCATCCCATTTCCCGTGACTGTCTCCCCATGGGGCATGAGGAGCTAGAGAAGCACTGAAAGAAGGAGGAAGCAGAGGTCACACAAACATGGATATCTACAGACTGTCTTCTGGCTGGGTCTCTGTCAAGTGAGAGGCAGAGATAAAGTCACACAGAGATGGTAAGCTGCAACCTTAAGGGCTTTAACTCAGACACCCAATAGACGAGAAGCACTTGTGTGAGCACACAAACATGGCAATGCTAAAGAAAAAAAAAAAGGCTCCAGGGAATTTGATGGAGTGAGGAGTACCTGACACCGGGGCTATGAGCCAGGACACAACATGTGATCCTGGCAGTCTGAGGCTATCGGTTCCCTCCACCCTCGACTTTTCTACAACTCATGCCCCCCACCCAGATTTTCACTTTTCTTTTTTTCTGTATTTTGTTATCTTCTCTTTCCTTTGCTATTGAATCCGAGTACTTCTAACTATATTATTGTTTTGTTTCGTTTGTTTGTTTTTTGAGACAAAGCCTCTCTAAGTAGCCAAGGCTGCACTGGAACTCACTATATAAACCTGGCTGGCCTCAAACTCCCAGAGCTCTGCATGCCTCTGTCTTTTTAAGTGCTAAGATTAAAGATGTGTGACACCATCCATGACTATGTCACTGACTTTGACATCATTTTATTTGTTCACTAATTGTAACCCACTGGATATTGTTTTTTTTTTAAATAGTATTCAAGCTACCTTTTCTGCCACAGTTTCTCTTTCATTCATTTTATTCTTTCAATTGACCAGAATTCATTACTCAAATATCTTAATATTAACCAAATTATTATTAACCTAATTATATTTTATTCCAAATTCCCTAAATTTCAATTGACACTTCTTGGTCAAGAAGATGATTAAATATGGTCTTCAAATTCTTAAAATATGAATAATCATTACAGGAAAAGCATAAATCTTTGTTGACATTTGAAATCATCATCATCGTTTGCTGCTGAGGATCAAGCCAGAGCCTTACATACTCTAGGTAAGCACTCTACTATTGCCAGACATCTGATTACACTGTGTAAAGACATGTCACTGTCATTGGTTTAATCACAGTGAAAAGCTAAATGGCAAGGAGCTAGGCAGGAAGTAGAGGTGAGACTTCCAGACAGAGAGAGCTCGAGAAGAAGAAAGGGAGAGTTGCCAGCTGGACACAGAGGAAGCAGGACATGGAGGGGGAGAGGTAAAAGCCACGAGCTGCGTGGTAGCATGAAGATTAATGGAAATGGGTTAATTTAAGTTACAAGAGCTAGTTAGAAACAAGCCTAAGTTAAGGCCAAGCTTTCATGATTAATAAGAAGTCTCCGTGTCATAATTTGGGTGCTGGTGGGACAGATAAAGACTCCTTACACTCTACCTCTGGGCCACGTCCTTAATCACATCTGGAATAAAGCATGAGAGGCAATTTTATAGACTGAAGAATTTCCCATTAGGAGGTTATTTTAAGCATATAATATTAATATATTATAATATATTGTGCAATATATAATTTTAAGATGTTATATGGATATATTTTTATACATACTATCTCCAAGGTATGGTCATAATAATATATTATGTAAATTAACAATGTTATTGTTTTGAAAATGATACTGATAGATCACAGTATAATGTATCATATGATGTTGAACAATAACAACAAAAAGCGAAGACAAGAGAAAAACTAAGAGTGGAAGCAGGATCACATAAATAAACGTAATTGTCAGATGTGGACATGAGGAAAGAAGACCGGAGAACAGAATCTGAGAGGAAACGGATCTGCAGATGATAAGTTTCAGCATCTACTCAATGAGTTTAGTGAGTTTCAAGACTTTATTCAAGGATGTAGAAAAACACCTTGTTATAAACTTACCACTGGAAGATGCAGGCTAAGGGGAAAAACAGCCACTTTGGCTACATGTTTTATGAAAGGCAATTAAAGAAGAATAACCAAAATATTCCGCATTAGGAAGAGACTAGAAATATATTCTATGTATAGTAATATTAAGATGTCTCACCTACTTGTATTAATACCCCACTCAAAATGACATTCAGACAGATTAAACTGAATAGAGATAAATCAGGGTTCGTGAGATACCTCAGTGTGTAGATGATTTGTAAATCTATTTAACTTCCAGTATATATTTATATTTCGATGTGTCTATGTTCTATTTCAAGACCTAATAGCCCATGAAAGAATTATCCACACCTAATAATATCAAGTGTGATGAGAGTGTGTAAGATCATACCCCTTCCCAGACCTCCTCCTCAGTGAGAACATGCCCAGTGGTTTATGTGTGCATTAAAGTTTGAGAGGTGAATTGTTACATCTAGAAACTTAGAAAAGTACTCTTTCCCCACTGAGGGCAGAGGACTACACATTTAAGGAGAAAATAGCCAGGGAAAGGAGATGAAATGAGACTGCTGCAATAGAGTTTCTGACAATTTAAAAATTACATGCATGTGTAAGGAGGACATGTTGGTGCATGCTGGTAATCTCACCTAGTCCCTGGGATGATGAAGCAGGATTGTGAATGAGCCTGTGTTACATAGACCTTGTCAAGAGAGGCAGGGAGGGATGGAGGAACCCAGGGAGGGAGAGGGACAGCTGTTAATGTAGAGAAAACCTTTGATAATCATCTTTAGATATGTGGTAAAATGTGTAACCTATAATACAAGGAAAAGGTGAAAAGATCTTTAAAGTAGATCTTAAACACCTTACAGTGTTGGGTGGTTTCTACGTAGGAACATAAATTTGCTATTGACATTAGGGGAAGATTGAGATACACCTTTGGCAGCACAGACTGTGTTTTTAATTCAGCTGGAATTCACCAGTGTCTGCATGTGACATGAAAGCAAGTTTAAAAACAAAAACAGCTCTTATGTTCTTAAGTTTTAAAGAAATGTAAATTCACTTAAACAAACATACCATTTTCTTCCAAAAATATGTTCAGTCCATTCACAATTTCTTGCCTGTTCCTTAACTTGTCATTCATCTCTATGATCTAAATTAGAAAGCACAATTAAAATAGCTAACCAAGTTCTTAAAAAATCAAGGAAGTCTAGCTTTCATGATCACTTGGATTGCCAGTTACTATGTATTAAACATCTCTATATAAATGCTACCCATAAAGTATTTGAATATTTAATCTCTTATTATCAGGGAACTACTGCCTTCAATAACAGCTACGAAGTTTAGGTTGGCTTCCAAAAGACTCAGCTTAAAATTAAACATGTTCTAAAATGTGGTGTACAGCTTGGGCTTCCTAGTCTGTGCCGCCCTTAGGATGGTTAGCGGTTCTAGGGTCTCTTATCGTCATCAACAGGGGAGTGGAGGAGGCCTCTTCTCCACTTACCTTGCTTCAGTACCTGTGGAACCTAAATGGAAACACCTGCAGGGCATTGACGGTCTCATCAGTTCTCACGTGGATTTTGTTTCCACAGAGCCTTTACCCCCTTTTGTTTGGTTCCCTCAAACTCTCTGAATTTTCAAACACAACTTCCCTAATAATTTAGGTAAAGTGTCCTCAATCTTATTTTGCACTTTTAGTTCTTTTTATTAGCTTCTCCCAGTCAGTAGAAAACAAGTCTTCCGCAATCCTTCCAGGCCTGAGGCCTTTTCTGATGAGGTCCTGCTGATGGTGATAACGCAGTCTCTGTACCATTCCTCGAACTCACCAAACAATGGTGTACACTCTTGTCCCTATCCCCAGACCCGTTTCTTCTCCTGGGTGATTCCTTTCAACCTTGTTCAACCACAGAGACTCTGGACTTAGGGAGCTTGCACGGGCCCTCTGCATGTGTGTGACAGTTCTGTAGCTTGGTCTGACGGTGAGGCTCCTAGCAGTGAGATCAGGACCTGTCCTTGGGGGTGCTTAGCTGGCTTTTGGGAACCAGTTCCCCATGCTGGATTACTTCGACAACCTTGGTGCAGGCGGAGGAGCTCCTGCCTCAACTTGATGTGCCATGCTTTGTGCTCACACCCATGGGAGGCCTGCCCCTTTCTGAATGGAGACAAAGAGGAGGGATGGATGGGGGGGGTAGATAGGAGGCAGGAGGAGGGGATGGGAGGAGGGGAGGGAGGGGAAACTGTGGTTGGTATGTAAAATAAATGAAAAATATTTAATTAATAGAAAAAAGAAAAAAGTGTTGGTTCAATAATTTCTTCAACAGGTCTCTTTGCAGTGAACACCCCTGTGCATGCACAGCACACATTTTATAACTTCACCAGAGCACTAGCATCCACTATTGGCCTCTCTAGAGGTAAGGTATGCCTTCTCATTGCACACCAAGTGTGGCACTGGTGCCATTCAAAGAGGAGATGGATATACAACCGAAGACTGGGAATTTGCTACAATTTTGAGTCACACTTGAGGACAGTAGAAATCTAGATTCTCTGATAATTTAAAAATTTGTGAAAAAGGTGACCTAATTCAGAGGAATTTTAAGTACAACTAATAATATGGTTAAATTTTGCTGGGGGAAAAAATTCCAAATCCTGAAGAATGTTCAAGATCAAGTAGAGAGAATCACCTTACAGACTGTTAGAAATGATCCTGGACTTTGGGATCTGGTTCACATCTGAACTTCAGAACTTAACAGATGCCATCTATCACAGCATAGTTGGAGTGAGACCTTCTAACTCCTACTTTGAATTTTATTCTAGATAGTGGACTTCAGTGGTTCAGCAAGAAAAAAAAAATACAGGATTAAAGAAATGCATGCGATATAGAGTGTATCAAAAAAAAAAGCTAAAGAAGCTGTGAGACTCTAAGGGATTCTGGGTTTACACAACAGGGCAGTGCCCCTCCACACGCCGCATTTTCACCAGGAGCACTGGCATCACCGGGAAGTTGTCATTCATTAATTTTTGTCCTGTCCCATGTGCCTACCCCCCCACCTCCCAATTTGGAACTCTGGATTTAACAAGCCCATTGCAAGAAGCCCAATATTGGTAAGTACTGACACAAGACTTTAAAGTCACAGTAAGAACCTGCGGCCCCCAATCAGTTCAACAGAAAAGAACCTTAGAGTGGTGGTCCAAGAGTCCACAGTTGGCTGCTGGCTCGTTAGCATTTCTGATCACAGTGAAGGTTTTGAAGTACACACACACACACACACACACACACACACACACACACACACACACTAGCAGTGTATTGGGAACTAAATCCAGGGTCTAACATGCACTGAGCTGTATTCATAGCCCCACCCCTCTGAGTTTTAAACTTTTGGAGACAAGAGTCTTGCTAATTTGCCCAGGCTGGCCTTGAACTTGCTTTGTACCCAGCCAGACCTTGGGTTTTCAATCTTCTTGCTTCCTCCTCCTGAGTAACTGGGGTTACAGGCTTGGTAGCACAGACTCAGCTTAAAGCTAACTTTTAATTACTCATGCTAATGAATGTAAGAAGCTGTTGACAATTTCAAGCACCTTCATTAGGCTCTGCAGTAACAGTGACTATTTTCTGTTAATACCTCTCTGTTTCACTAATGATAACATCAACAGGAGAAATGGAGTGTGCACTCAAGTCTCTTAATCCTCTGCACTTCCATTTTCTCATGTGTACAACTGGCTGGATAGCTTCACAGATCCTTAGGACTCCATGCACACTCTTTCGTTAGGTATCTAATCCATTTTTTGGAGGGGATGGGCATGTTGGGGATCAAATCCAGACTCTTGATCATTTGTGCATGCTAGGCAAATGCTCTACACTGAGCTCCATCCTTTTTTTTTTTTTTTTTAAATATCTGGGTAAGTTAGCCAGCAGTGTTGGTGTCTCACGAGTATTTTCCACTGCAGTTGGAACTGTCAAGAGTTAACCTATTTCTGTATGTGTAAACTCTAAGCTCAATTTATTTACCCCCTCTCACTCCCCTTTTCCACCTTTCAAGAGAAGAGACTGGAGGGATCTTGCAAAAATATGAAAAAGGGAAAAACGTTTTATTTATGCATTTAGTTAAGAAATGTAGGATGTAGAGGTATGGGTTCCAGTAAGCAACCTAAGCCACAAAATTTATATAAAACCACAAGAAAAACAATGATCTGTCTATCTGCATTGGGACCCAACACTTTTCACTATATAAATAACCCAAAACGCCATAGACATGCCTATACCATTCCTGGCTTCTGCTCTGGCAAAGGGTTTGTACAAAAGGGACCCACAGGCCTCACCTCCAGCAGGCCTCACCTCCACGTGGGCGTCTCTACACCCTGGCGGAACTGACAGGCCTGTAAATAATACATTTGGGCACCAACGGTGCTCTGAGAAAACGACATTTGAAAGTCTTCCCTTTCTCTAGCCGTAGAAGACCTTTCTCTCTGGATCCTTCCACCCTGTCCTTACCTCCCCTTCTCCCAGCCTGCAGCCTGCAGCCTGCAGCCGTTACCTGCATCCGGGGAGCCAGGGCCTCTCCGTTGCTGCCCGCTCCAGCCATGGTTGTCTAGGGCTCGCGGGTGCTGCTGGGACGGAGGCAGGGCTCGTGGGGGGATGGGGAGCTCCCGGAGGGTGGGCTACAGCCGACAGGGCCGAGCGCCCAGAACAACAAAACTTGGATAATCCCAACACAACCCACTCCCGTGTTAAAAGCAGGCCGCTCACCCACCCGGCGGCTCCAAAGTCATCAGAGAGATGTGGGCCCGAGTTCATTTGCGCAGAGCATTTGTCAAAGTGGAGTCCCCTACGATAAAGTACTTGTACTTGGTGGACCCTAAGGCCTCTTTAGACAACCATTTTTCATGGTGAGTCATCTGTTAAGAATGCTCAGCCTCGGGATTAGTGTTTAGAGTATCTGCAATCCTAAACTGATGCACAAATGAGCTAATACAAAAATGAGTTTCTCCACTCAAGAGACTATGTGTGGTAGGACCAATCTGACTTACGGAGAAAACGAATCCACATTTTTTTGTTTAGGGCTGGTGTGCATGTATGATACAATTTCTTCCTGTTTCTTGGTAAGCTGTTACCTCTCAATTTGCCCAATTAAAAAGGATTAACATAGCTTGGATGACAGCTCTGGGGATGAGAATGTGACTTCTGGTCTAGAGCATCATCACTGCCTCAACACACACACAACAGTGTGAGCCTGCACACCCAGCAACGGCCGGTAGCCTGGCAGAAAAATCAATGAGATCACTGTTCACCAGGAGGCCGTTAGAGGAGATCAACGCAGAGACCAATATTGCAGAAACACTGCCCTCCTCTTCCCGCCTCTGCATGTAGGAAAACCCATACCAACGTGCACATACACCACAGACACAAAGACACATACAGTGTAAGCAAGATGCCCCAAAACTTGCAAAGTGAGTTAGAGAGGCGTGGGGCAAGCAGTATTTGGGTCATGGGAAACCTAAGTTTGGAGGGGAAACAGACTGAGCAACAGGAATAACTCCAGGTATTATAACTTGTATATACATACAAAGATTAAGAATTTATAGATGGCCAGGTGGTGGCGGTGGCGGTGGCGCACCCCTTTAACCCCAGCACTCGGGAGGCAGAGGCAGGCGGATTTTTGTGAGGTTGAGGCCAGCCTGGTCTACATAGTGAGTTCCAGGAAAGGCGCAAAACTACACAGAGAAACCCTGTCTCGAAGAAAAAAAAAAAAAAAAAAAAAAGAATTTATAGATGACTTATGAGAACTGTAGATGGTGTGTGGAGACACCATACCCACTACAACATATCTTACTTTAGACACCAAATGCACTCATTAAACAAATTGTATTCCAATTTTTGGTAAAGTACTGGAACACTGACCTGGTTTGTGAAGGAATACATGTGAGGAAAAAAAAAAAGATTGTAACCTAATTTTTCTGTTAAAAATGTTGATTTCCCGTTCATACTCTCTGACAAAATTTGAACCTAAAGCTAAAATATTCTCAAATTGGAGAGGCAGCAATACCTTATTGTGTCATGTTCTCATTCATACCTCTCCTCCCTACTTTAAAACTGGGCTGAAAACTCCTTTGTGATGTGCCAGGTGAGCTGTGATGGGTAAATTCTCTCTAAGCAGTTAACCTCATAAGTCAGGCGCCCAAGAGCACACCTGTTCTCTCCTGTGGAGCCTACAGCTTACAGTTAGTTTCAAGGCTGGATATGAGAACAAAATCTATACTGCATTTTATTTATTTATATATTTTACAACTTTAAAACACTATACAAATAAGCTAGTAAATCCTCATTTATAAAACAATCATTTTGATACGTGATAATACAAAAATGGTTTAAAAACCAATTTCAACAGTAACTAATTGTCATAAGCTTCATCATGGAGTTTCTGGAAGATGGGTTAAATGGTGAAAAAATGGGCGGCCATGAACACATCCTTTAATTTCATCCCCAAACTGGCGCTTCATTGTATAGATAAGGTCTTGGATGTCGTCTCTTGGTAAGTACATGGGTAGCTGCCTTGACAGACGGACTGCTTCTCCCTGTGAAAAGAAAAGTGACATATTTCATTTTGATAGACCCTGAAGTAAAAACACTTTATTCTGGAAGATAAAAACTGAATTTTATTGACTCAAAAAAATATTTATTAAGCACCAACAATGCTTCAGATTCTGGAGATAAAGTAGTGGGCAATCGAACACAAGATCTTCTTGTGAAATTTACATTTAAATGTAGAGAAACAGAAAACTGAGGAGACAAAAAAATTGTGAGTAAATACCATACACACAATGACCTGGGCAGCAGCAGCGACTGTGTAAATGGGAACGCTTACTCAGAGATGACATTTAGGCTTTTCAATTAACATGCAAATGTCATGAGCAAAGTAAAGCATTTCAGAGAATGGAACATTCTGTATGGGTGTGGCCCAGAGAGAAGGGGATCAGACGGAAGTTAAGCAGGGACCAGGTCACCACCCTCCAGGACAGGAGGACTGGAGTTTTTCTGGATACACGCAGAAGGAACTAGAAATTACGGAAAGCCTGCCAAGTGTCTCACATGCCATGGAGCAGCCTGGCTGCAGTGGGAAGTGGGGTTTGAGGTTGACGGCCACTGTGATGTTGGTGAGTGCTGTGGCTTAAGTGACAGAGCTGCCATGGAAGTCTGCCTTTCATGTGGTTGGTGGACTGGTTATGAGGCCTGCACAATCAAAGGGAACGTCCTCAGGTTTGGTATAGAAATGCTCATTTCTGATACAGGAAGAAGAATGGCTTGGGGGAAAAGAATTATAAACAAAACTAGCTTCTTTTAGCATTAAAAAAAATTTGGCTCCCCAGAGTTGTTGCATTTTAACATTATTCTCTTTAGCCACAGGTCCATCACCCTTCCAACCATTCCACCTCTGCATTCCAACAGAATCTGTCTTTCCTTCCCTTTGACCTTTAACCTCTCCTCACTCTCAGACTTACAAGCCTCCCTGGAACATCTTTCCCTCCTGAGGTCGAGTAGTGAATGAACTCTTCAGAATCCAGCACTGGGGCTGACTTAGCGAGTTTCTGGAATACAGTGTGTTCAGGTTTCTCTCACTGTATCCAACTTTCTTTCTTTTTTTTTTTTTTTTTTTGGTTTTTCGAGACAGGGTTTCTCTGTGTAGCTTTGCACCTTTCCTGGAGCTCACTTGGTAGCCCAGGCTGGCCTCGAACTCACAGAGATCCGCCTGGCTCTGCCTCCCAGTGCTGGGATTAAAGGCGTGCGCCACCAACGCCCGGCCCAACTTTCTAATTCTTAGTGCAGGGTAAATTCTACCAAACAACACTGGAGTCATGCCACTAACGGTTGTGGTCTGACCCAATACAAATGTCAGGTCTTAAGAGCCCTCAGTGACACCTGGCGATTGTCCTGTTCCTTCCGGGACGGTCCTTTCTTTTACTGTACCCGTTCTTTTGGTTTCAGATCTGTTACACTAATGTTTCCTTACCCCTTCACTCGCAGCAGGGAGTGTCTCATATACCTTTCATTTACCTAAAACTGTTTCCTTTTATCTAGCCTTGACAGTGTACACTTGTAATCCCAAGTACTTGGGAGGTTGAGACAGGAAGACTGGTATGAGTTTGAGACCAGTCTGGGCTATATAGCGAGGTCTCAAAACACACACACACACACACACACACACACACACACACACACACACACAAAAAAGACACCAAAAAAAAGAAAAAAAAATTTTCCACTCTTTTTTTCGGCTCTTGATACAGAGACCATTATGCATGTCCTTTCTAACGTTTCTCCATCACACTGGAATATTTACCAATCTCTTTTGGTTTTTCCAAACAGGGTTTCTCTGTGTAGCCCTGGCTGTCATAGAACTCAGTCTACAGACCAGACTGGCTTCTAACTCTGAGATCCCCCTGCCTTTGTCTCCCAGATTCTGGGATTAAAGGTGTGTGCCTGGCCAACCTCTTTTTTGAAAGACCATTCCCCATAACAATCATACCTAGTTACTCCAATGTGGTTCAGATCAGCAAAACCATTTAAGTCTAGTCTCAATTGCTTTTTTCTCCATTATTTCTGAAACCTTATTTCTTGTCCACATGTTTTTTTCCCCCCCTCTTAAGAAAAAGACTTCTTTGGAGGTCCCTGAAACCATCAGTGCCGAATTGCCCTGGCGACAGGCTGGGAATTTCCACAAGACGAAGCTCCCAAGGGGTCAGCAGAGTTGGTCTGAGTGTACTCTCCAGTGTCACGGGGACGGGCATGCCCTGTGTCTGAACACCACAGACAAGAAAGAGGACGAAAACAAAGCCCAGGTTTGTTTTGAAAATGACGCCAGCTGACTTTAACGAGGGGCAAAAGTCATGGCCCTTCATCTACACTGGCATGGGCTTAGCCCTCTTCTTTTAAGTTCTATTTCTGAGACAAGGTATGTGGTCCTGGTTGGCTGCAAATCTGTGCTCTTCCTGCTTCAGAGGTCTTTTGAGTGCTGGGGGGACAGGCCTGTCATCAAACCCCACTTGCTCTAAACGTTCTTTTTTTTTAAACTGAATTTTGCAATTCTCATTTTGGTGGATGCGATAAAGTGTTATCAAAGTAAAACTTCCATTTATTCAACAATTTAGTTCCATTTTTACAATAATTTAGGTATTTCTCTTCCTTTTGAAGAGCTCAGGAATTAGAATCTTAATACAATGTTTTAGACAAATAATGGATAAAAATTGAACAATTTGGAAACCATCCTGAGATTACGTATGAAATTAATAGAAGACAACCCTACAGAATGTTTCATAAATAAAAGTGCTTAAAAACTGCATTATAAGGATCTCTCATAGCATTTATCACAGTTCTATGCTGTGAAATATTTTTATTAAAATTTTAAAAGTAGGGGCTGGAGAGATGGCTCAGAGGTTAAGAGCACTGACTGCTCCCCCAGAGGTCCTGAGTTCAATTCCCAGCAACCACATGGTGGCTCACAACCATCGGTAATGAGATCTGGTGCCCTCTTCTGGCCTGCAGACATACATGCAGGCAGAACACTGTATACGAAATAAATAAATAAATCTTAAAAAAAAAAAAATTTTAAAAGTAGCAATTTTTGAAAACAAACGTTTTAGAATCTGCTCTTTTAACCATTTACTACTGGGCTAAATGCGTGACACAGCCCTTTAATCCTAGCAGAGGGATAAAGAAGGAGGCAGAGGCAGCGGATCTCTGAGAACTCAAGGCCAATCTGGTCCACAGAGTGGGACCCTATCTCAAAACAAAACAAAAAGATTTGATTAAGAGCTGTAAGACTCAGGCCACCCATGTGACCAACGAGGCACACCTCCAGGTAACTCGTCACCTTCCGAGGTCTGCACTCAGAGAGCTCCTTCGCATTTCTGTCGATTATGGCATTAAGAATTTCCTTTAAATCCATCACACCATAGAAGGGGAGACACTGAGCCATGCCTTCTATTTCCAAGTAGTTTTCAGTACTGGAAACTCCTGAGAGGAAAAAACAAAAACACACAGGGGCATAGTTAAGTTAGCTAAAATTCTATTCCAGAACATATCCATTGGAAACAAAAATCACTGTTAGAACATTTAGTGAGGGCAGTTTTGTTCCTTCATGGAGAACAAATAATAATTTCCCAGAAGACTTCAATTAAGTCATAGGTGCTCAGTGACACCACGTGTGCTTTATATAATTTAATTTAATCTCAGTTCCTACTGGTCTGTTCTTCGAACTGTTTAGAACATTGCTTACTTTGGAGAGAGAATGAAGTCCCATGACATTTATTAAAATCATGGTGGTTTAAGTGTTTTATCAACTGCTGCCTGTACTTCAAGTCTAGCCCAATGGCCTTAGATCTACTTTAAAGACCTCAATTATTTTAACTTACCAAGAACAAAAACAGACACTGTATCTGTTACTATAGAATTTCAGAAAATAAAAATGCTAGTGATTATTTAAAGATTCAACTACAAAAATGCTAGAAATTGGTGTTATTTATTAAGCTGTTTTAGGTAACTTAGTCATTAAAATGAAAGGCCACATGACCGGATGTGTAACTGGGTAGAGCATTGCAACAGTGTATATTCCAAAGCATCACATTAGAGAACAGAAGGTGCTCATCCTGTTTGAGTGACAGGAGCCTTAATATTGGAATCAATATCATGTTACCCAGAACTGTGGATTAATGGCGAACTAATAACAACAGGAGTGTGGTAGAACTTGCAGGGTTGCAGATCTAGGGACTTGAACGATGTACTCTCTAATCTGTCCTCAGTGACGGCCTAGTTTCAGGTCCAAATGGAGGATGCAACAGTGGCAGACGGAACAGTAGGAACGCTAATGTTCTTTCCAGGAAATAACTGAGGAAAGATGAGATACTGTATCATCAAGCACTAAACGATGAGCTACAGAGTTCAATAAAGGGAGACGGAGTGAGTCTGACAGCACAAGGTCCTCAGAGGGACCCGAAATCACCAAGGAAGGGAGGAGGACGCAGCAGACTCTAGTCCACCCTTCACAGCTATTTACACAATGTGAAGAAAAGGCACCTTCCACCTACACAAACTAGAGACATGGATAAAGAGTAAAATCAATCTCTCTCTCTCTCTCTCTCTCTCTCTCTCTCTCTCTCTCTCTCTCTCTCTCTCTCCCTCTCTCTCACCATTCTTCATACTTCAAAATTTCCAATTAAAAGATACCAGAGGCCTTGAGGAAGAGCTCTCAGTTCAGGTCTGAACAGAGGCTGGAGGCTGGAAAAGGATTTGAACTTGTAGTCATGCTACTGCAGAGTACTAGGCTTACTTTTGTTTGTGTGCTTGTGTCTGGGGATAGGTCTCTCTATGTAATCCAAGACTGCTTTAAACTCACTGTACACACAAGGCTAGCCCCAATGTGCAGCACTGCTCCCGTCTCATCCTCTAAGGTATGGTAACAGGCACATGTCATCATGCCCAGCCTTGCCACAGATTCACGTTACCTCAGGGTTTACACTGATTTTGTGAAGTTAATACACTGACTTTAATGGAGGACTATGCAACAAATCTGTTAAGGGCTAGACTCTCGAGGCACGCTGTGTGGGTTGCGATCCTAGATCTAACACTGACTATCCTCTAGAGCAAACTTAACTCTTCCATGCGTTAATTCTTTTCATCTGTAAAATGGAGACTGAGATAGAAGCTACTCTGGAGACTGCTACGGGAGTAAATGGGCTGATAAGTTAATTCTTTGAAGGGTACTCTCAAAAGTTATTAGTTGTTACTAATGACGAAACCGAGAAATGTGTGATCTGGACATGCAATCTCCATCTCAAGTATAAGCAGCTGGATCCAAGGAGGCAAGGCATTCCCAGGAGGTATCTTTACCTTCAAACTGAAAGTCAAGCAAAATTTGAAGTTTGGAACATTGAAACACTGTTTTTCCAGATATCCAGCTCTGTACTTCTGTACATTGTTGTTATTGATTTTCTTTCTAAAATCTATTGCTATTATTTTACGTGTATGTTTTGTCTGCATGTATGTCTGTGTACCACATGAAACATGAAGAGGGCAGGGTTGTCGGATCCCCTGGAACTGCAGATACAGATGGCTGTGAGCGGCTCCGTGGGTGCTCCGGAAAAGCAGCCAGTGCTCTTAACTGCTGAGCCATCTCTCTGGCCCCCACTTACTGTCTTCTGTGCCTCTGTGAAAGCATTCCTTTAAAAAAACCTTTCCTACATTCTGGGTGTGACAATTTAGGCACTGGAGTCTCCCTGCATGGTGGCTGTGGCACTGGACAGTGGAAAAAGGGGAAGTAGCAGACGGGCTAACCCAGGGGGCTAGGGCAGTATGGAAACTATAAAAAGACAGAGAAGGCCAGCAAAGAATCCCTGAGGCAGATACATTCTTCTCAATCTATCTGGCAAAGCCATGGGATCCAGACACTCATGGGAGACAGCTGATGCTCCATGTCACTTGGCAAAACCAGTAAATACTTCTAAACAGCAAGAGATGGCCATTTTCATTAGACCATCCCATTATTCCACATACTTGTTTTGTCAAAGAGCTCTGACTGCTGAGTCACACAAGAAGGCAGCTGGGCTGCTTTGTCAGAAGACAACAGAAAGTGCAGTGATCCCCTCAGTGGCCCTCTGAAGGAAGTCCACTTCTGCACACCTGGCAATGACTTTCAGTGAAATGAAAATACACCTGAGAACGCTGAAAGCCAAATGCAGCTCTTGGAAAAAGGTCTTCAAGTCAGAGACAGTAAGCCACATTACTGTACCTGGTATCAGTCTGATCTTGAAGCCATTTGCTGTAAGACGAGGGTCACTCAGGTAAGTTGGTCCACTGCATCTCTGCTCAGCTGTTGACATTTTACATAACACCTCTAAATAATGAGACCCATTAAAAAGACTGAAAAAGAAAGAGATTATGGTTCTTTATGTTAAATATTCAGATTGAAATAAGAGGATTTATGGGAGCTAATTCAAGGGTGTTTGGAAAAGTGTTACCATTCCTGGAAGTGCCAAGCTCTGTGAGAAAGCACTCTGCCTTCTGTTAGCATTGTATACGAGGCCCACTGTAGAGCAGGCCCAGAAAGGAGGAAGGGCAGATATAAAGGACAACTTGTCTCTTCCAAAATGTTAAGAATTCAATGAGAAATGTAAACAGTAGTTCTCTAAATATAATACAAATCAAAACGTGACCCACAATAAATACCTTTAAAGTAGCTATCACAAATGAAAAGCACACCCTGAGTCAACAAGCTAGTTACACTTAAAAATCAAGTAGTTACACTTAAAAATCAGATGCTACTCGAGGTTTCTTCAACAGCAAGAAGGTTAAATAGATTTTTTTTCTTCCAAACATTGATAAATTTTTAGATCAAACCTTGGGAGAGATTCTTTCAGTAAGCACAGCATGCTTAACAAAGGTGCTTCAGCAGAGTCACTACAAAAGAGGCCTACCACAGCAGAGATCTACCTAGTCAGAAGAGTCACTACAAAAGAGGCCTACCACAGCAGAGAGATCTGCCTAGTCAGAAGAGTCATTACAAAAGAAGCCTACCACAGCAGAGAGATCTACCTAGTCAGAAGAGTCACTACAAAAGAGGCCTACCACAGCAGAGAGATCTACTTAGGTACACAACAAAACGTGGGGTGATGGTGCAGTATGTTGTTAAAATCCATTCCCCTTGGAAAACAAACGAAGTCTCTCAATCACTCAGAATGCTGAGGACTCCACTGATGGTGAGAGCAGATGTCACAGAACGCTTTGGCTGTATTTCTAGCTTGTCTCACCAACTCTGAAATCAGTCTGAAAGCTTGTGGTAAGGATGAAGTGCAGGCTCCATGGGTCAGCAGTCTGTATTAGAATCCTGGGTGATCTTAGCTATTTCCCCTTCTTGGGGCGATCCATGTGTGTCCCTCTTAGTGTCCTCCTCTTTACCTAGCTTCTCTGGGGTTGTGGATTGTAGCCTGGTTATCCTTTGCTTTGTGTCTAATATTCACTTATGAGTGTATACATGCTGTGTTTGTCTTTCTGGGTCTGGGTTACCTTACCCAGGATGGCTTTTTCTAGTTCCATCCATTTGCCTACAAATTTTATGATATCACTATTTTTTTTTTAACCACTGAGTAATACTCCATTGCATAAATGTACCATATTTTCTTTATCCATTTTTTGGTTGAGGGATATCTAGGTTGTTTCCAGGTTCTGGGTATTATGAAAAATGCTGCTATGTACATAGTTGAACATGTGCCCTTGTGGTATGATTGAGCATTCCTTGGGTATATGCCCAAGAGTGGTATTGCTGGGTCTTGAGACAGATTGATTCCCAATTTTTCTGAGAAACTGTCATACTGATTTCCAGAGTGAGTGGCTGTACAAGTTTGCACTCCCACCAGTAGTGGAGGAGTGTTCCCCCCACTCCACATCCTCTCCAACATAAGCTGCCATTAGCATTTTTGATCTTGGCCATTCTGACAGGTGTAAGATGGTATTGCAGAGCCGTTTTGATTTGCATTTCCCTGATGGCTGGGTAAACTGGGAGTGGGGGTAGAGGAGGGGATGGGGGATGGGAACACGAGGGATTGAGTTGGAGGAGTGACAGAGAAGGAAAGCAATGAAAGAGATATCTTGATAGAGGGAGCCATTATGGGGTTAGGGAGGAACCTGGTGCCAGGGAAATTCTAGCTAAGGATGACCCCAGCTAAGACTACTAGCAATAGTGGAGAGGGTGCCTGAACTGGCCTACCTTGGTAATCAGATTATTGAGTATACTAACTGTCATCGTAGAGCCTTCATCCAGTAACTGATGGAAGTAGATACAGAGATCCACAGCCAAGCACCAGGCTGAGTTCCTGGAGTTCAGTTGAAGAGAGGGAGGAGGGATCATATGAACAAGGGGGGGTCAATATCATGATGGGGAAAACCACAGAGACAGCTGACCCGAGCTAGTGGGAGCTAAGGGACTCCGGAATGACAGCTAGGGAACCTGCATGCAACCAAAGTAGGCCCTCTGAATGTGGGTGACAGCTTGATCTGTTTGTGGGGCCCCTAGCAGTGGGACCAGGCCTGGTACATGAACTGGCTTTTTGGAGCCCATTTCCTATGGTGGGATGCCTTGCTCAGCCTTGATGCAGCAGGGAGGGGCTTGGTCCTGCCTCAACTTGGTATACCAGACTTTGTTGACTCCCCAAGGGAGGCCTTACCCACCCTGAGGGGTAGATGGGGGTGGGGTGGGGGAAAGATGGAGGAGGAGCGGGAGAAGGGGAGGGAGGGGGAACTGTGGTTGGTATAAAATGAAAAAAGAAAAGAAAAGAAAAGAATCCTGGGTGTGTGGCTTCCTGACTGACTGAGTAAGCACACCTAAGAGCTGTTCTGTTTGTTACCTCATCTGTGAGGTGACAGACCAGCCCTGTAAGATCACAGCAGTTTCCCTCATCCAGTCAGGGCTCAGCAAACAGGAGCCATTGTTCCTTGGGTTATATACATAGTTCAATTACTCCTTTCAGATGCAAGCTACACAACTGGCATTAGAATTCTGCTGAGAACACTGAACCCAATCCATAACTACCCCATCACTACAGTGAGGTACTCAGTTCAGGACTCCGTTAGCAGAGCGGCATTAGCTGTGAAGGGGACCTTTGGAACCACACTTTTCTCAGTGTTGACACTCAGTCAAGAAAAGTTTGCTTCCCTTCGAGCATCGGCATAAAAACGACAGATTTTAATGCATCTCCCTAAACAACAGACGTCACTCAGAGAAACACGTTTAAGAAGCTGTATTTTAGACAGGGACAAGAAGATTTCTTGAAAAGTAAATGAAAATCTATAAATACCATTGAGAAAAGCAATTAAGTTACAAAATTAGATGTGTCTTGGCTGTTCATGAGGAAACAGGGAGAAACTGCTGTCAAGTTATGATCAACTGCATCCAGTTCCTCCTTTGGTGAGCTTCCTGAGTCGGTCTCTAGAAATGCTGTGGATGGTCCTAGGTTTTCGTCATGTGGTCACTGCTGCCTTACTGAAAATGCAGGCTGGACAGTGTTCTCCTGTGTTCGCACCATTGTTGTTTTTCATTAGATGGCTATGTCCTCAACACACCCACACACTGACACTGCTCTCTTTATTCCTGGTCCTTCTGAAGTTATCTAGTGACGTACCCTATCAAGAACATTCTTACCAGCCTTTAAATTGCAGAGTTTTAAATACTTTGTCCTAGTACATCAGTCTGTGTCAGACTAGAAACTAAGCATAAAAAAAAAGTTTACAGGTTGGTTATTACTCATTTGTACATAAAGCAAGTTACCATAAAAGATAGATAAAAGAAGCACCCCATTTACAATGAAAAATATAACTAGTTCAGGCAACAATTATCAGCTGATTATTAGATATTAGATAGAGAGGAAGTTGGGGAGTTTTGAGAGGGAGGATCACCTTCGTCCAAAGCTAGTGAACTGTGTGGAGGTTTGAAGCACACCTTCCTACTGGGAGCAAGCCCTACCTACTGGAGAGCAGAACCTAAATCTCCCCATCTTCCTGAGGTTAACTTCCAGCTAAAGACAGGGGAGGAGAGAGGTAAGCACCATATCAGGTGCTGGAGAGGTGGCTCAGCGGTTAAGAGCACTGGTTGCTCTTCCAGAAAAGACTGGAGTTCAGTTTCTAGCACTCAAAGCTGGTTGCTCACAATGGCCTGTAACTGCAGTTTCAGGGGTCTGATGCCCTCTCTTCTGGCATCTGAAAGCACCTAATCATATGTGAGTTACACACACACACACACACACACACACACAATTAAATCTTAAAAAAAATCCCAAACCAAAAAACTCACTGCCAGTCAGAAAGTAAAGAAATAAAAGAATATTCCAGTGATTGCTACATAGTAAATCAATCACACAATAAAAAATACAACCAAATGTAATATGTAGAACTTACATACAGAAATTAAATTCAAAATTATAAAACTAAAAGCAAAGCAAAACAAAACAAAACCCTTTGAAACAATGAGGAACAATTCTAAGCTATTATTATTGAGTAAGGTACTCATCTGACAATGTCAGAGTAGTGTAATATCAAAGACAGCCACAGCACTCTAGCTGTCAGTCACCCTAGAGAAGCCACAAAGGTACAGGAGAAACGAGATTGGGATTCACTGGGTCAAGATGTGAGCCACTTATGCCTACTTTCAACTTTTAACATTAAACATCAAAAACCTCTTACTTCACCATACCTCTCTGTTAATATAATTGGATTTTCCAGTGGCTCTGCAGGCAGCTTATGATTCTCCAGAAGTCTCTTAAATAGCAAGGCCTCCTCCACTCTGTATGGGTTCAGTAACATGACATCTGTTCCGGACGCGACCAGCCATGCATCGGGAAACTTGAGACTGTGGATCAGGCAGATCTCATCCTTCTCTTCTAAGTCAACTTTCTTTTGTTTCTTAAAATTTACTTTTAAGTTTTCCATAGAAAAGGGGACCTCTGCTATTTTAATATTTTCACTCTTCTTTTTTTCATTCTGGGACTGAAAGAGCTCATCAAGTTTCGGCTGATTAGATAATGAGGTTTTCAATTTGTGTTTTTGTGTCAAGCCCCATGCACTGGTGGCCCTTATCTTTTTCCGGCCATCTTTTAATGATACTTGTGGCTCCTGTTCAATAGCTTTCTTCATTTGATTATTGTATCGTTCCAAGTCTTTTTTAGCCTTTTCTTCATATCTAAGAACAGAGAGAAAACAGGACTAATGAGCTCATAATAAAAACATAATAATCATCCGAAGTAAATTTTATTAAGAATAATGAGCTGTTATTCAATAATAACAAGGAAATGTGTATTAGAGCAACCCTCCTGTGTGTGCTTAGGATAAACTCCAAACAGAGCACAGAAATTGGCTTCTGAAAAGCAGTCAAAAGCAAATGGGAAGGACTTGCATTTGCATTTACGGAGCTCTTATCCAGCATTAGATGGTGGGAGCATCAGGAACTTAGCTAGAAGACAACACCAACCAGCCTGCGTCATCAGAACACAGATCCTTGCTTCCAGTACTTGAAATTGAGAGAAAATCCCATGTGTGGGAGCCCTCAGGAAACATTAAAAGGCTAATGAGCTGAACAGAGTTTCCAGCTGCTTCCAGTGCAGGGGAAACAGAGTCTGGTGTCTGAGTTACATGTGGGGCTTTGTAAACACGTTGGGCTTTCAATTAAAACTAGAAGAGGGGTATATCATAGGAGGAAAAACTCTACCCCCTAGAACTGAGTGAATCTCATCATCCTTCAATGCAAAACAAAACCCCACAAGCTGAAAGACATCTGAAGTGAACAGGCATCACCCATAATGGCCATTGCACAATTAAGTTACCACCCAAGAAGTAAAACAGAAAAATATGAGTCATGGCCAAGGGGAGAAGAGGTCAGGAAAAGCCACCTTCAAAGTGACTCAGATTTATAATAAATAAAAAGTTTTGTATACATGTTTTGGGAGTCTGGGATGAGCAATAGAGAAAAACGGGGAAATAGGAGGGCCTGAAGGGGAAGCTTAAGTGAGAAGCAGAATTTACATGTGCACATAGAAAGATGTGAAAAGCACAGAACTAAAAACAGTATCTGGATGGAATATTCTACAGAGCAGCAATGGAAATGACAGACGGGCCGTGAACCCGAAGGCAGAGCTACAGAAATGACCACTGTGAGTAGAAAGAAAGGGGCCCATGATTGCTGAAGCGGCCTGGGGCTCGTGCACAAGCATCCCAACACGTGAAGTGTCAATAAAAAAAAAAAACAAAACAAAAAAAAAAACTTCACTTAATGACGAGTCAACAATCTACAAAACGCAAGTCCAGGCAGGTTAAATGCAAACAAAGCCTGCCAGATATGCCAGAAGCAAGCTGGTGAAAACCAAAGGTGAATTCCCTAAGTCAGTCAGCCAGAAGGAAACCAAGAGGACAGTGCAACGCTGGCTGAATGTGCAGCTTCACATCTACCAACCACAAACGTCCTTCACAGGGAAGACTGAACAAATACCTTCAGATAAAATAAGTTTTCTGCTAACATAATTGCACTCTTAAAAGAATAACATAAGCATGAAATCAATTACATCTGTGGGCTTTTAGGTTTATGTGAGACTGTGTGGTATTAACTTTAACTGAAGCATGATAAAAGAATGCATGATGTGTTAAGCAAAGCAAGCAGGAGTATAAATTAGATGTTAAAATGTATTCACTTAAACCTTGAATACCCCTGCAACCACTTTGAGGAAGACAGGAACAGGCAACAGGGGGCAGGGCAGACCTAATGCCAACAACGCCAATTATTATGTTAAATCTAACTAAAGGACAGGATTCCTAGCTTTATGGGCTTCTAACAGTCGCACTTTTATAATAAATAACACAGGCAGCATAGAATGAAAAACGCATACACTATACAAACAGAAAGAGTAAGAAAAGGAGAGACTGACAACATTAGATGAAGCAGATCGAAATGCCAAGTTATCCGAGTTGAAGGGGCCACTAGGGAGCCTAACACTCAAATGTGCGTGCCTTTCTTCTTCTGATCAGTGGCATAAACAGACTACACGATGTCAGTGAAATCACAGACCTGAGCAACATTGCTAACCACTTCAACTTCAATGATTCGCAGAAACTCTGCTTCTTTATCTGTGAACACAGAACATTAACCACGACAGGAAATATGACGAGCCAGACATGGCAAAAGGTGAATGAAGTCTAACTTTCTGTCCATGTTAAACTGAACAGTTTATTTTAGAGTTTCATGGTTTATCTTAAAAAGCCTCAAATATCTGAAAACCAACCAACACAGTAGCACTCACAGTAGCCTCAGCATCCAGCGATTGGAGGCTGAACTAACAAACCTTATTATTCTTATAGAACTGGACACTACTGCTTAAAAATGATGTGCCGTGGAAATATCAGAGATGTCAGAAAAAAAAAAGTGTCTGCCTGTGGAGGTAGTTGGGATGAGGGAAATGCATGTTTTCATTGTGGTGGATGTGTGTATATCCAAAAATGCACTAACTATATTGCTAAGATTTTGCATTCCACTGTAGGTAAATGTTACCAGTTTAAAGAATGATTTAACAAAGTGTTGGGGAGCCAGACATGGCAGCGTATGCCCACAGTCCAGGCACTTGGAAGATGGTTGAAGGAGAATCACAAGTTCAAGGCCAGATTATGTAGAGAGCAATTTCATTCCAAAATCAAATAAATAACAAAATATTAAAAAGACTACACAATAAAGCCATTAAAATAGCAGACGGAGTAAAAAGCACACCATTTAATCCATCAGTTAATGTTAATTTTTCTATTCTCACTTAAGTCATCAGGTGATACATAAATTCCAGTAAATCCAACATATCTAAACTATGTAACTCAACTTCAACAGTATAAACGATGGGTATTTCAAATTTACAGTGGGTACAACAGTTAGAGGGCTTTCTTCTTTTCTCAGTTATAAAAGGAGTTAAAGGAAGCTTCTAGAGCCAAAGACAGGCTACCACAGTGGCAGTGTCAAGCACACTGTGAGGAACTGAGGTGCCTGGCTTCCATGCTCAGGCCTGGCTGACACTGGATGGCTCTGCTTGAACACTCCACATGGATTCTGTTGCATGAGAATTAACTGCTCCTTGTTCACCTCAGGGAGCAGTGCCCAATGGACCCCAGAGAGCCTGGTGTCCTGCTTGGCATATTCCTGCTGCCTAGAAACCATGTAAACTTAGTGCAAAGTACTTTGTTCTGCCCCTCAGGGTACTCATTTATAGTATGTGGGCAGTTTACATCCACTGCCTAGCTCTGTAATCAGCAGTGAGTTGCTTGGTACACTGTAAAAGGCGAGGCTTACTCTCTCTAAGTTGCTGTCAGGAAGCCTATGTCCTGGCTGGGGCTGTACTCAGTGGCAGAGTCCATGCTTAGCACACACAAGGCCGGGTTCAATCCCCAACACAGCAAACACGAAAACAAAAAGAAACACAGATACTACAGCTTGAATGAGACATTTGACCATAAGTTAATGAGTTTTAAACTTGGGCCTAGAGAACTAAGGTTATTTCTGATCCTGTAAGAAGCTGGTTTAGACTCTACAGAATGTTTCTTGTATGTATGTTATAAAGTGAGGCCAAGAAATAAGAGACTACAACATAGTGTACAGTTTATAGCCACAGCATGTTTCTGAATAAAGAAATGCTAGATGTTAATTGGATAAGATTGCAAAAAATGTCTGCTTCATTGTAAACTGTATGAACAATTAATCATTTACTTCTCATATTCATACTTTTGAAAGTTATTTTCTTACAATTATACCTAGAACATGAACATATGGGTTAGTTACACAAAACACATGATCTTTAATAGTTTACTTTCACAGGCACTAGAAATAAGTCTATTTTTAGTTCTTAGACATCAGAACTCCAGACTTTTCCTATGGGGTGGAAAATGAGTTCAAGATAAAGGTCACCATTTGTAATTAATTATAATGTGCAAATTTTTGCATATGGTACTAATCTTTTGATTTATTCAAGAAGTCTATTTAATTAGTTCCTTGAGAAACATAAAAAGCTATGTCCAAAATAATACGAGGTAAATGTTAAGTAAGAGCAGATGCTACCTCTGTATTTAATGCCATTAAGGGACTTAGCAGCTTGAATGGAAAGTATCACACTGACTTGACTAACCAGTCAGGTCAAATGATGTTTCTGAGACTAAAGGCTACACTGAATTATAAAGTTTATTTATCATTTCCAGTAACATCCAAATTGCTACATCACTTAGTTATTTTAAGTAGGAATGTATTTATATATTGCAAATGAAAGCTCAAATTGAGACCTACTGACTGAAGGGCCCTTCTCCCCTGCATGGCAGGGAGGTGCACGGTTCACACCTGGACTCTAACCACCAGAGGAAGGTAAGGGAAAGAAGAGGACAAAAGTCAGAAAAGACCTAAGCATCCCTAGCCCGAGTCCACCCTACTTTCCCAGCAGACGCTGAAACTCTGGCCAGTCCTGGACTTGCCCCACCTTCCCATGTCTCTTCAGCACATTCTCACCTGTGCCAGAGTCTCTTCACTTCCTCAGCAGCACTGTGTGCCGTCTCCTGTGACAACTCCCTAAAACCTTCCCGGTTAGGTTTATACAAGGAAGCCATTTTCTGTCCCATACATGAGACAACTGCTAAGTCTTCTCCCAACTCTCCATATTCCCTTTCCTTAACCGCATCGGTTCTATGATGAAGACCGTAGAAGGCACCAAACAGAGGCCGACAATGGACAACGCTCAGAGTGAGACTGTGGAGGACTCCAGGAAAGCAGTGTCTTCCAGACAACAGGAACGATTCAGGTCTGAATTCAGAGACTGTGGAACACACACAGGGCCTGCACAGGTTCAAGACACATGGGGCCCCAGCACTGAGAGAGAGGTGTGGACATGAACTATATCCACCTGTAAAGGAAAAATCAGTTTTCTCCAGTGTATATAAACCACACTTCAGGGTAGGTCCTATGCTCAGCAGAAGATGGTCAACACAAAATGGACTCAATGGCATTTTTGTAGACTGTTTGGGCTTTTTTGGGGGGGTCTTAGTCTTTTCCGTGTGTGTTCTGGTTTCTGTTTTTGTGCTTTTGTGACTCGTGTATGTGTTTCTTGAGTCTTTGTATTTTAAAGAGACATAAAGAGAGAGAGAGAGAGCGTTAAGTTGGATGGGTCTGGGGGTGGAGATCACGGTGAGGAGTTGAGAAGAAACCATTACCAGAATATATTGTAGTAAAAAGTAAAATTTCAATACAAAACTCATAACATTCTATCATCACTAGACGGCAAACTGCAGAGGATGCTATTTACGAACAGAAAAACGTACGTTATTTTTAACTGAAGCGACTAGCCAGAACACCCTTAACTAGTACTTCCCAAAGGAAGGAGATGGAAAGGAGGGAGGGAGGAAGAAAAAGGGGAGGAAATGTGAAGAGCAGGAGGGAAAGCTCTGCAGAAGGGTCCACCCTGGTGGTCGGGATGCAGGCCAGGTCCTCAGGAGAGGTGGAGGCCCCCTTTGTGACAGCAGGTATGGGAGCCAGGAGGGTCTGGGGACAGATGCCAGGGGCTCACGGAAGGTAGGCGGTGCTCTGCCACTCAGCTGCACTCCCAGGTCTACTCTTGGGTCACTTTCTATTCTTTGCAGAACTGAGGATTATAGAAAAAAAGCTGCGGGAGAACTGACAGGCCCGATCCAGTGGATCACAGTCCAAGGGCCCCATCCAGTGGATCACGGTCCAAGGGCCTCTGGCCCTGAAACCTAAACATTCTGCTTTTTAAAAAATCATTTGTGCGTCTGATTCCAGGACGTCAGTATTTTCTAGGTACCTTTGTGTCTCTGGAACCCACGTCAACTGAACTGACTCAGAGCAAATGAAAACTGCCATTACAACACCAAGGTTCACGTCACAGCTTACAAGCCCCAGTCACACCAACCCAGAAATCACTCCACAGTGGACACAGCTCTGTGCTGTAACAGCTATTACCTCGTCTGCTCCTCACAACGAGAGACAAACACACCAACGGCCAGCAGAGAATGGCTGCCTGCAGGTCCCAGGTGCAGTTCCTGAGGTCTGCTCTAAATGCATTCCATAACACTACTAAAGAAACTTCAGAGGAGGCTTGTTTGACAATTTGGGACTCACAGGCAGGATAATGTTGACTATCCCTCTTCACAAGGCAAAAAGAGAAGCTGCCGCAAGGCTGAGAGAAACTCCTGAGAGAAACTCCTGGCTCTTGAGTTTGCACAGTGCCACACCCCCAGAAACCGGAAGTGTGTTTTCTTTCTTAGACAACTTGACACAGGAGAACTACACACATTTATGAGGTACCATGTGAAGTTTCAAAGAACTCACTCATCTTTAAACTACATAACCATATCATTTAGGTAAAACTGAAGACAACTGTAATTGTGTGAGCCTATTTGTACAGTAGTTCAAAATAAGATTCTAAAAATCTGACATTTTATGAAATAATTAGTATTGTGAGCACTGGCTATTTCATGTACTAAGTCGAACTGTTGAAAAAGTTATGAGGGGCTAGAGAGGTAGCTCCATGGTTAAGAGCACCAGCTGCTCTTCCAGAGGACCTGGGCTCGATTCCCAGCACCCACATACAGACTCACAATCCCAGGGGATCTGACATCCTCTTCTGGCTTCCATGGGCACCAGGAGTGCATGTGGCGCACAGACATACATGCAGGCAAAGCATCTGTACACATAAAACGATGTTACAACCATTATATTGTGGTCATTCCTAAAATAGGACTGCATACCTTCATTTGTTAAGGATACATACACACATACTATGAAGTTGATGTGCCTCAGACTGGCCTCAGAACCATGAGGGAAGGAGGGATGATGGGGGAGCTATTCACGAAGCAGAACTGAGCATGGGAGCATGGGATGAAATGGGGTAACAGGCTCACTGCATCTCACGCTGATAAACATTTGGAACAGAACAAAGCACAAACACACCCTCCCCTAAACACGCTGTCATGTGTGTGATATTTAAGAAGACAGCAAACACTTGATCTTTGCTGCTTTTAGTAACAGTTTTCTAATATAGCTCAGTATTTTACATGTTAATAGTCATCACTATTATTTGTAACTGACAGTTTATTCCTAAGACTGAATTAAATGAAGACATGGAAAAGTTAACCAACTACATCATTTATTTAGAATGAATTTTAAACCAGAAGTGATGGACTATAATTAAATATTTCTCCAGATATTTGACAGAGTTTTGAAATAATTAGATAATAATAAGTGATTGGAAGTCTAATTTTATCCTTCATTTTCTGGTGGGCCAGATAATTAAAAATGCAGCATTTTGCATTGATATACAATTGTATGTAGATAGAGTGCTACCCATGCAGGGTGACGGCCATCCTCTTCACCAGAGCAGCTGTGACTGCTTGCTAGCGAGCCTGAAGACAGAACCTGCTGACGGTTGACATTCCCTTATGGAGGAGGGAGTAGGAGAGTCATCAGACCCTCACAGAGCCTCCAGACTGGCTTCCTTCACCTCTCAGCAGCTGTGTGCAGTTCTGATTAACTGCATATGGCGTCACTGTTTCAGGAGGTGGAGGGAATACAAAGGAATAAAGAACACAGAGGGTGGAAGGTGACCTGAAGGGGACATTCCATCTGTACAGCAATGCTGAGTAAGACGTTTTGGTGGTGCAGCTAATTTGGGGTCACTGATCCTCCTATAAGTAAGCCCTCATCCATGCTCTTGTAATTAAGCCCAATAAACTCACTGGTCCCCTGAGATGGACTTTGGTGGAACTGTACTTAGGTTTGGCTTTGGTGCCTTATAAGAAAGGGGATCCATGTTTGTTTATGTCTCCCAAGGGAAAAAGTTCCCACAACAAGTGCAAGCCAGCTAGAAAAATGCATTATATTGTTTTGGGACATATACTTACCTCTGAAGATACAAATAATATTTTAATCAGCTCAAATCACTTATTTACATCCCCCAAACACTCACTACAATTTATAAATTGGCAACAGATAAAACTTAGATGCCACACGTTACACTGAATATAGGCAGAAATGCACTAAGCTGGTTCTGCCCCTACAGCACGGTCCTTCGTACTGGGTCTTATTTCAGGGACCGATTAAAAGGGGGGAACAGGCAAAATATTTATAAAAACGACTCTAACGCAAAAGCTTGAAAAAAACCCCTCTCCAGACTTCTTTAACATAAATAAAATAAAGAAAGGGGAGAGTCAAACTGAGACCAAAGAGGCACACAGTGCACAAGGAAGGAGAAAACATGACAAATGTTTTCAAAACAAAAATTAAAAATAATATACCCCATTCTCAAAAATAACAATAAAAATGATACCAAGGAAGATACTTTAGTCAAGCCAAGAAGCATTTTCTGTTTTTGTTTTTCATAAATGTGAAGTTTAGAAAGCTTTTAACCCGTGAGTCATATAGAATGAAAACAGCTGAGCGTTGGAGCACAGGACGCTCTGGAAACTTACTTCAGTTTTTCCTCTTCACTCATTGTCTCCCACAGTGCCTCAGCTTGAGCCGTTGCAGCCTCCAAACCCGTCTTCGGATTCTCTGCGAGGAACTGAGTGCGATGGTCTTGAATAAACAGGGCACTCGCTGACATGGGCTTTCTGACTGCTCGGTTGCTAATTAAGTCATAGGCTGTAAGCTGTCCAGATCTGTTATCTATCACATTGGATGTTTTGCTACAAGGACCATCACTGAGATCCTTTGGGCCAAGGGCTGGGTGACTATCATTGCTAACTTTACATGCTAAACTTTCCTGTGGCACTAAAATTTTCACAGGTTCGATATTCTCTCCCATTGCATTAAACACATTTCCCTTGCTCCAGTCATCTGAACAGATCTCCAGAGATTTATCAAATGCTTCTCCCCCATCTCCCCCACGTTCTTCTGTCCCATTCCTGCCATTTTCTCCTTGGATATGCTCAATGGAACCTGCAAGGTTAGTCTTACTATATTCACTCTGGACATCCTCTGATGATAAATTATTCATGGGGATATTTTGAAATGCACTTCTAGTGTCCTTATTAATGCCAGAGTGCTCACTACTAAAATGACCATCACAGTGGTCGTTTACATTTATCTGTTGATTTGAATAATGATTAGTGTCTTTTCTAGATTCATCATTTTGGAAGTGAACAGCTGAAGTGTCAGCATTTGGATAATTATTTCCTGATGATTCCATTTTATTTAAGAGCACATCTGTTTCTGCTGTTTCACGAGTGCCCATGTTGGCTGAGGAAACATCTACTTTGTTATTTTCATAAGACTCTGTACTTGGTAGTGGTCCATAACAGGTCATCATCATATTTTCAAGAGCAATTAAAACAGATTCCTAAGAATACAAATGAACATATATTAGGAGCACACTGGGAAAAAAAGGACAATATCTAAAATAATAACAAAAATATAAAAAAGCCTTTTTAATAGGGGAGCAGTTAAGACTGTATAAGTTTATAAATAGCATAAATACATAAAAATTTTATTTGAAAAAAGTTACCTTATTCTGTAATAATACTTGACTTTTATCTGGTGTTAGATTTACATCCAGTTCAGCTGAAGGAACATCAATTTTCAGAAAGAAAATGGGATACAACCGAGTAGATTCCTTTAGGCACTTCAGATTATAATAACGTCGAATTAGCTAGAAATACACGCAATGAATAAAAGACAAAAGTGCCTTGTTATTACCAACTGTAAACGCTACAGAAAGTGTGAATTGACAAGAGTAAGTAGGTGTGACTGCTGGCCTGGGAGCACAGGCCCTGCCTGAGGAGGACCGTCCCACAGAGGCCCTGACCCTGCATGGAGCGCAGGCTCTCCTAGATGTACACACTCAGTGCACATGGCGTCACAGTTAACCACAGCGCCATGGAGATCCGAAGGCCTAAATCACCCCCTGCTACTTTACGGTTACTTCCCTTCACGACCTCATTTAATAGGTGTGGTGATCCATGTACCGTTCCAGTACTCAAAGCCAACCTGGACTAGTAGCAAGATCCCGTTTCAAGGGCATGAGCAAAAGAGTGAATAAATAAATACTTTAAAAACCATCTAACATTTGCTTCTTCACTCATAATGGGGCCGATAATGCATCTTTGAGTTGTGAAAAGTAAATGAAACATACGTAAAATACCTGCTTGATGAAAGGGATTTCATTTACTTTTCTTTTCCTTATTTTAAATCAAGTTCTTAGAAGTGGTCCCTAACAATTTGACAAATGACAGAGTTAAGGTTTTTAATTTGGGGGCTGGGAAGATGGTTCAGTGGTTAGGAGCACTGGCTGCTCTTCCAGAGGACCCAGATTCAGTCTCAGCACCCACATGGTGACTCAGAACCATCTGGAACTCCAGTTCCATGGAATCGGATGCCCTCTTCTGGCCTCCATAGACACCAGGCACATAAAATAAAACTTAGAAAAAGAAAAAATTATTTAAAAGATATTAAATTCCTGATCCATATTTTTCTTCCTAAAAGTGATTACCTTTAATATATCTTTCTGATGTACTGGTCGACTATTAATAAAGATGAAACTTCTCTCTGGGGTTGAAAGACTTGTGGAACTGTGGTCTGCATCAAGCTTTGGAAAGAATCCACTTAGGTAAATCTGTAATTATGATACAGAAATACAGAAGATGTAATGTCAACAATAACATTCCAGAGGTCTGATTATATACAACATATTAGGAGGCATACAAAATAACACATGAGATTTGTAACTTCAGGTCACATATATGCTGATAAGCATGACTTGAGAATTAATGCTGAGTAAATACTGAAGAGTACTAAATCAGTGTTCTCTGCTCTAACTCATTTTGTAATTCATTTGTGAAAAAATCTTTATGAATGGCCCTAGTTTCAAATGTTTAACTATCATACTACAAACACCCTTACCTCGTTTTGTTTTAAAATTTCCTTCTTCATACACTCATACAGTCACACACACACACACACACACACACACACACACACACACACACACACACAGCCCCTGCTTACTGGCTGTTTGTCTTTTTCCCTTCAACTATTATTTCCCACAAAAATCAGCTGTTTCTACCTTTGTTCTGAACATATATAAAGCTAACTGCACTGGGTTTTCATTGCTGTGTTTAAGGAAAAAAAAAACTTTTACATTGAATTAATTCCTTTATGGCTAAATACTGGCCATACACTATATGTTATCTTCACGAATACTTACATAACTTCACCATGAAAATTTTCATGGTTATTTACAAACACAGACTTTCCCTAGTCTAGAAACATATCAAGAAAAGGAAAAATCTGAAGTGTTGTGGAATATTGTTGAAGATGTGTTACATTCGTTTTTGCTGTGGAACATTTGTTTAATGATGCAAAGATGTATTGCATTATTTTATGTTGCATTTGTTTAACTCTGTGAAGCTGTGTTACTGTGCCTGCCTAAAACACCTTATGGTCTAATAAAGAGCTGAATGGCCAATAGCTAGGCAGGAGAAAGGATAGGTGGGGCTGCCAGGCAGAGCGAATAAATAGGAGAAATCTAGGCTCAAGGGAAGAAGGGAGGATGAGGAGAGGAGAAGGAAAGGAGGAGGAGGCCAGGGGCCAGCCACCTAGCCACCCAGTCACCCAGCCACACAGCCAGCCAGAGTAAGGAGAGAAAGATACACAGAATAAAGAAAGGTAAAACACCCAGAAGCAAAATGTAGTTAAAGAGAAACGGGATAATTT
This sequence comes from Peromyscus nudipes, assembly GCA_902168325.1. Classification (NCBI taxonomy): domain Eukaryota; kingdom Metazoa; phylum Chordata; class Mammalia; order Rodentia; family Cricetidae; genus Peromyscus; species Peromyscus nudipes. The sequence continues at coordinate 31,874 of CABHPH010135243.1, forward strand.
AAGTTGGAAAAGCTGGCTAGAAACAAGCCAAGCTAAGGCCAGGCATTCATAAGTAAGAATAAGCCTCCATGTATTTATTTGGGAACTGGGTGGTAGGCCCCCAAAGATTAAAAAAAAAAAACAAAAAAAAAACTACACTGAAGGGTACTAGAAAAAGTGACCAGAAAGAAAGAGTGACTTAAGGAACAGAGGGCAGAGTATGTGCCTGCTTCTCCCTTGAGATAATCAACATAGCACAGAAAACTGTTAGATTTCATTCACTGTCCCTCCCTCCCCCGTTACATTCATGGTGTGTGTGTGTGTGTGTGTGTGTGTGTACACGTGTACATGCTTGTGTAGGCAAATGTATATTCTGGCATGTACCGCATATGAAACAAATCAGATGTGTTATGAACCCAATGAGCAACTCTAATGGTAAACATCAGCTTAGGTTAAGGAGAGCAAATATGTGAGTAAGGCCCTATTTATAGCCAAGCAGTAACCATGACGACCTTAACAACACAGCCTGTAGGCTGTCACCTATGTCTACGGCTATCCCTGCACTTGCAAGTAAGTGCTGAAGGAGTTGCTGTACCAATTTTAGAACACTAAGTGCATTATTGTCCCAGTGCCAATGTGCACCAATTTGAAAAAATAAATTAATAAATCTGGATAATCCATTACAAGATGATACCACTTAATTAACTGTAAAACTTCACAGCATTTGTAAATGGTTGTATAATTTACCAGGTAACATGAGCCTCTTCTTAAAGCTGGGCACTAGGAGAGTCTGGTTAGCCTCTGAAGGACTTACTGAGTATGTGGATTAAAGAAAAGACACAGATGAGGAGAGGAAGAAAAGAGAAGTTCCCTCGTGCCCTACATAGGAGAAGAATGGAGAAAATGAGGCACAGCACAAAGCCAGTGGGCTCCTTCCTCACTATTCCGGCTGCCATGGTGTAACCACTGTTACTTCTAGACACTGGGCTTTAAAAATGAAGATAATCTGGAAAACTAACAAAGCATGTGAAAGTTCCATGGAGAGTCAAGTGGCCACAGTGCGTGTAATGCTGTACAGACCAAACATCAGACTAGTCCACAGAAAAAGAACAAAAAACCAAGATCAGTTCAATAAAGAAACCAAGCCTGATAGACTGTAGAGACTCTGTGTCCCCACTTAAAAAGGAAAACAAAAATCCCCTCAAAACACAATAAATCCCATCCTCTCAGTTTCTCCTCACGGGGACCTCTCTTCTCCTCCAGCCTCCTTCACAAACCAGCATCTCTTTCCTGGCACCGTGTGGCGCACCGTTAATCCGGCACTCAGGAGGCAGTTTTGAGGCCTGCCTGATCTACACAGCAACAAGGCAATTTCCAGGCCAGATGGGACTATGTAGTGAGACCCTTCCTCAAGTAACAACAAACACCCAAACACACTGGCTTCTCCCTCAGTAACTAATGCAAGTCGTTTGTATGTTTGTCTTTGACTGTGCAGGCCTGACATCCATGACAACTCCTTTACGAAGAAATCTTAATGAACGCCCTCCAGCGCCTTCTGGACGGTCTGCCTCCTTTGTGACGCCGTGCTTCAGTCTGGTCCGCTGTCTCTTTGTCTTTGACCTTTAAGGAGGAATGTGGTCCTCTAAGTTCCCTGTTTAGTCCCCCTTTGCTCGATAATTAATTTCTGAGGAATTTCATTCTCCTCTCTAGCTCGAAGTTACCCATCACTGATACTGAGACAGCAATGTTGTAGTTATTTCTTGCATAAGTAGCTGTCACAAAAATGAATTTGCCACATTAAAATGCTGTAAGGTATTTTATCTCACTTTTACCCCATTGCCCAACTGACAACTTTTGTATTCTTTACCATACTAGAGAGTCCACAGTCTGTCAGACAACCCTGTTCTTTACCTTGAGTATAATAATGTAAACCTGACTGATCTGCTAACCCTTATCTTTCTCTTTTTTTTCCAGTAAAGCTCCATAACATCATACATATCTAAATAACATACATTTCTAATGAAGTCATTTAAATACTCTGTTCAAGATAGTGGAACAAGTTCATGTGGAAATTCCCTCTCCTAAATGGGTGATACAATGTTTAAAGTGATTTCAAAAGAACTAACAACATCAATGACAGACAAAGGTCAGTTGTGTGCAAACTACCATAACAGGAAGCGGGGGTTGAAGGAAGAGGCCCTGTGTGGGTTAGGATCAGAAATGGGATGCCTCATTTGGAAATTAAAATCCAGCAGAGGACTGAAATCAGTCTTTCCACTTGGAACATGAAGTTCACACAACACCTCCCTGGAAGAAAACAAAATGACTTACATATTGTGACCACTGTCTGCAGCCACTTGCCAGGGCCACAGGAAAGAACAGAGCCAACTCCAAAACCAGGACAAGGCTAGGCCAAGCTGGAGCCTGAAGTCTTGGATGAGAGGCATGAACTACTAATATAACTCCTGGTTTCAAACTGGTACTAGGGAAGAGGTAGGTGCTGGACTGTAGTAAGGAATTGTAACAACAGAAACCAAGTGTCATCCACGATCTTCCAAATATGTTTCAAGCCACATAAAACGGTGGAAATGACTCTGGAATTACATATTATAACATGGAATTTAAACCAAAAAAAAATAGCATCAACTAAGTCAGAAAGTAAGTAAGCAATCACAGATAGTTATAAATAAAGTTTAGAAAAGACTGAAAAGAAATCCCAAGTTCTGAAAAAAGTACACAGTTTGAGGAATAAAAATCAGGTGGTAGTAAGACATTCACTCAGCTTGGAGCAGGGCTAAAAATATCCAAGAGAAGAAAGATGTCAGGAAGGACAAGCTAAGGAGCTCCAACAATTTACACCAGAAAGCACCGCGCAAAAGCTGTTCAAGAGGGGCAAAGGTGGCGTCACGACCTATAACGAAGATCCTTCCCAGGACCAAACACACAGAGAGACCCTTGTCACAAAAGGAGGAGATACACAGACACTCTGCATCCAAGGTTCCCAATGGCCAACACATCTGTCACTTCAGTCCAATGAAGGAAAACATGATGGGGCAAATTTTACAAAGATAAGTGATGGGGAGCAGAATCAAGTGAGAGGTGATAGCCAGTAGCAGTTGGGGAAACAAAAATTAGGATTGTTTTTGACCAAGGATGAGAAAACATCCAAAGAGATTCTGATACTGAACAAGTCTTCGAGCACACAAGCCAGAGTGTGGTGTGGTGATGAAGGCTGCTGGAACAAAAACACAACAGCATGACACAAAACAGTAAAAGGACAGAGATCTGACTTTTCAATTACTTACAGACATTCCACAGTTAGTAGACATTCTCCAGCACTTGAACTAGAACATTATAAACACATGTATTATACATTCTTCCATGCAAAAATAATCATGCGAAGATAAGCAAAATTCCCATCATCTATCAGAAATTACTTTCTATAAATCTGTCTCCCAAACCAAATCAAAACAAACAGTCAAACAAAAAATAAAACAAAACAAAACAAAACAAAAAAAGTAAGCACAGATCTGATAATGTCTCAAAACAGAGTGAAAAAAATTACCCACTACAGGACTGACTCATGTGACTCCCAGTCACACATCCAATCACAGCTAATGAAGGTCTATGTAACTGTTTTCACACTTGAATGTGGCATCTAAGGACTTTGAAAAAACAGATCTGCCTCAGTTGACCTGAAAACAGGCCTTTGACACCAGTTCCTAACAAGCTTCCATGTGATGCCAACACTACCAGTTTGTAGATCATATCAGGATGCCTGGTGTATCTAGAGCATGAGCACACACAGACAACCAAGTCCCAGGAAATTAGAGGGAACTCAGGGCAATTTAGATTTACCCTGAGCATCCCAACTCAGCCAACATAAGCAGCATAACTCTAGAGACATCTCTTGTCTAAAGAAACTAAATAGTGACAATATATCTAAATCAATCACAGTTTAATGTTGTGCTTGAAATTTAAAAAAAGAAAGGGAGGTGATAGGTGGAGCAGATGGAGATGGATGGGTGGATGGATGGATGTGTGGATGATGGATGGATTGGTGATAGACAGACAGACATACATGGATCACCCAAGGGGAACCTGACAGCCAACAGCAGCCACAAACACACATTCACAGCTGAATTTCTCTCACACATCAAAAAGACAAAGAGAATTAGAAGCTTGGGACAGAAAGAAAACAGGGAGAGAAAATCAGAGATTTGGAGTAACAAGACATTCTAAGCAAAATAACACTTGTCTCCTATGAAATAAATATTGTTTAAGGAGACAGTACTTTTAAAACAAAAACTTATCTTTAGGACAATTCAAGCTTTTGAATCCACAAAAAACAACAAGAAGCTGTAAAACAACATTTAAACAAAATACTCTCGGAAACTGAACTTACCTTTCTAAGTAAAATAATCAGAAGAGTTTGAAGACACAGTGAGATCTACTAGAACACACAGAAAGAGAAAACCACAGAGAAACATAAGAGGAGGGCCTAAGAAACAATTAGAGAGAGACAGACAGACAGACAGACAGACACAGAGAGAGACACACAGAGAAACTGATAATGGATAGAAGTATAAACCCCATAGCTAAGAAAGAAATACGTTTTTAAATTGAAAGCATCCACATTAAGTCTTTGGCACAATAATGAAACATAAAGATCTTTATAAAACTTACAAATGGGAGAAGTAGGATGATAGGAGAAAAGAGGTGGCAAGAAGAGGTAACCAACCTTCCTCCATCAGAGGCCACCCCAGCACCCAGATCCCCAGGTAATGCCCCCCTGCCCCACCATGGACCACCAACACTCCCTCAATGCCTGCCCAGCCTACCCCCAACAGTCCCTCCTCTCATCTTCACTATATCCTGGCCCACAACCCCCATGGAAGCCCCCTCCTCCACCAGAGGCCACACCTGCCAGATTCTCAGGTAAGCACCCTGCCTATGGATCCCCCAGAGCACGCCCAGCCTATCCCCAACAGTCCTTCTTCACTTTATCATCTTATCCTGGCCCACACCTTTGGCTGAAGCACCTTGCTGCACCAGAGGCCACATCAGCACCCAGAACCCCAGGATCCCCAGATAGACTAGAGGCCATCCAGTTCATCAGAAGAAGTCCAGACCCCAACTTTGGTGGAGACTATCTACTTACCCACAGGCCACTCTGGCCAGAAGAAGAAACAGAAACCAAGGAACAAAACACCCACCCAACAAAGACAAACTCAGAAATCAGCACCTAGATCTATAATCACCCCAAACCCAGATGCCTAGACTCCAGTGTAAGAACATAATAACAGTCAGGGCAATATGGCACCAGCAGAGCTTAGCCATCCCACTACAGCAGGCCCTGACTGTTCCAACACAGCTGAAGCACAAGAAAATGACCTTAGAACCACCTTTCTAAAGATGATAAAGGTCCTTAAAGAGGAAGTGAATAAATCCCTTAAAGAAATTGAGGAAAACAAAGAAAATCGGAGGAAATGAATAAATGCCTTAAAGAAAGCCAAGAAAAAACAGTTGACGAAGGCAAATAAAACTGTTCAAGATCTGAAAATGGAAATAGAAACAAGAAAACCCAAACTGAAGGAATTCTGGAGATGGAAAATCTAGGTAAGTGAACAGGAACTACAGACACAAGCATCACCGCCAGAATAGAGGAGATGACAGGGAATCACAGGCACTGAAGATATCATAGCACCTTCAATGGATACGTCGGTCGGTCAAGGAAAATGTTAAATCCAAACAGTTCCTGACACAAAATATCCGGGAATCTGGGACACTATGAAAAGACCAAACCTAAGAATAATAATAGAAGAATCCTAGCTCAAAGGCCTAGATAATAATTTTAACAAAATCACAGAAGAAAATTTTCCTAACTTAAAGGAGATGCCTATAGAGATATAAGAAACATATAGAACACCAGATAGATTGGCCCAGAAAAGAAAGTTCCCTCACCACATAGTTATCAAAACACTAAACAACAGAACAAAGAAAGAATATTAAAAGTTGCAAGAAAAAAAGGCCAAGTAACATGGAAAGGCAGATCTGTCAGAATTACACCTGACTCTTCAATGGAGACTGTAAAAGCCAGAAGGTCCTGGACAAATGTGCTGCAGACTCTAAGAGACCATGGATGCCAGCCCAGACTACATAAGCATAGAAGATCTTTTAATCTTCTGATAATGTATATAAAGAATTAAAGCAAGCAAGCAGGCTGAATGAGCCAGGAGGAGCAGCACTCCTCTGTGGCCTCTGCATAAGCTCCTGCCTCTAGGTCTCTGCCCTACTCAAGTTCCTGTCCTGATTTCCTTTGGTGATGAACTGTGATGCGGAAGCATAAGCTGAATAAACTCTCCGCCCACCTCCCCAAAAAAGAAGGGGTAACCAACACTAAGAGGATATGAAAAAGCCTCATAGAAATCAATTGTTCTATAACCTTATTAAAAATATAATCTGAAAAACAACAACAAAAAAACAACCCTTTGGAAGGAGATACCCTCCATGGATATGGATGATGTTCTTCCTAGAAGCCATGGGTTATTACACCACAACTGCAGTGCCAGGAATGGGATACCTCCATACTAGTGAGTGGTTAGAGAGGCCCCAGGGGCACCCAAACAACACAGACTAAGGCCACTGTTCTTGGTCACACTATGGTCACAGGACATAGAAATCAAGCTGGAGCTGAGCTGCAAGCTTCTTCCCTTGTCCAGCTGTCATGGTGCCAAGCTCCTATGCAGGTTGGGGTAGGGGTATTATTAACAGTATTCTATGCTGTGATGTGGCTAGATATCACAGTAACCTCAGAGGCAAGATGCACCCTCTAGTGCTATGCTGGCATGACTGGAAATGAGGTAAGTGACCATTTTCTGATTGTCTTTGAGGCCTATTCCACAAGAGGATACTCAAGCCTGGCTCTGTGAACCTGGTCAGGGCCCTTGACTGGGGCCTCAAGAGGGAGTACTTTTGTGCTAAAAGGCCACACTGTCAAACTGAGGTCTAAGACTGGTTATACTCCTGCAGTGTGCTGCATCTAGACCTCACCTAAGAAGCTGCCTTTTACAGGGGTAGTTAATGCAGAAACCCATAAAGATGCCAAGAGTAAGTGACGGTAGTGCCTGGCCCTAGTGAAACTTCCGTATCAACCCCTGCAAGGCTCAGGGACACGAACAATACTGGGCTTTGTACTGATTTCCTATAGTAATTAGAGTCTAAGTTTAGAATTAATTGGGCCTTAGTAATTAATATTTCGACCAAAGATGGAGACAAATAAGCACATAAACACACAATAAACCTCCCCTGGGCTGGGAGCAGAGTCCAGTGGCAGAAAGCTTGTCTCCGGTGAGGCCCTGGGTTAGACCTCAAGCACTGAAAAAAGAAAACTACACATGAAGTATGTTAAATCCAGGCCTGGCAGCCCAAGTCTGCAATCCCAGCTACTAAAGGATGGGGTAGGAGGTCTGGAAGGTCAAGGCTACATAGTGCAAACCTACCCTGGGCAACTTAGCAAGACATGACGGAAAAATAAAGACGGGGAAGAAAGGACTTGGAGTAAAGCTCAGTATAATAGTGACTGTGTCGCATGTGCAAGGCTCTAGGTTCAATGCCCAGAACAATGTCTCTCTCTCTCTCTCTCTCTCTCTCTCTCTCTCACACACAGACACACACACACACACACAAACACACACACACACACTCACACACACACACACACACACACACACACACACACACAGAGGGAGCATCACCCACCAGTCCATAGAGCTCTGAGTTTGTATTCAGGATGAGAAAGAAATACAGGAGAAGCAAGATACTCTTTTCTTCGTAATGTACAGAGGAGATTATAAATAGAAAATTAATTTTTAAAAAAATCAACGTAAATGAAAGGAAACCAGGGCTGGGAAGGTTAGTTTTGCATTTTGCTGTTTGTCTTACAACCACCCTAGAAGGAAACTGTAACAACTGCATTGGTTGTGAGAATTCCGAAACGCCGCTTTCATTGTGTACCTGAGATTCTTCACAGAGGTGCTGAACAGACTGCATGTTGCCCATCACAGCAGTTCCCAGAACCGACATGAGAGCCATCCTGTGATCTGGTACTCTACTTTTCTGCCAAATAATTGCCTAAGGACAAGAAAACATAGATGTGTTTTAGTATGATTAAGATTTACTAAACTCAAAAACTTAACAGTGTTTCCATATTTAGCATTCATCTTCACTGTTTTCAGTCTCGTTCAGAAGAAACTCATGAGTTATGGTCTGAAAGAGCAAACCCTGGATTTGCATTTTAACCTGTATAAGCAGAAATGTATAACCTGTTCAACCCCTCCGTCTTGTCCTTACAATTTTATAAAATAATAACTCTTTTTCTAAACTTCAGAATACATACTTGAAAATATATTAACAATTAAAATATGACACTTAGTAAGAGTTGTCCCCCTCCCCTGAGAACTGACAGGTAGGCTACAGGATTACTGTAAATAGTCAAACAGTTGTAAAAATCTCAGAAATAAAATGTACTTCAAAATGACTTTTGCAGTTACTAAATGTATACAGAGAACTTAAAATTAACTGAACCTCACGTAAACAAGCAATGCATAGTGACTAGACCACTTTATATTGCAGGCAGATCAAGGGACAGTAAGAGACTAGACCGAAGATGGCTGTGTCCAATTACAGTTGAAAATACCTGAGAAACTGTCAGGATAGAAAACATTCATCCATCCAACAAATATCCACCCTGTCCCTTATGTCCTGATGAAATATGTGAAGAATCTTAGAGGAACCACTATTAGCATCCCAGGGACAGGAGGAGGGGGAGGGAGCAGGGGTGGTCACAGGGGTGTGAGGAGCGGGGTGGTCACAGGG
>CABHPH010135244.1:9392-48507 GCA_902168325.1 Peromyscus nudipes
GCACTGTAAACACACTATAGCATGTGTGTATAAACACACAATGCCAGCACATTGAAAACACACTATGTTGTCATTCTCAACATTCATTTATTTCATTTCAAACATACAACAGACTCACTGAAGGAAAGAAATATGCTGCTTCACAAGGATTTAGTGACATTGAATACCAAGCCCGAAAGAAGTAAAACTCAATACATGCTTTATGATGCAGGTTAATGTACAAGTAGGTGCTTAGATTTTAAAAAAAAAGTCATTTTAGGTACAAAAATTAAACTTGACAATCAGAAATAAAAAATCAATTTGAATACTTTAAAATATGAGTTTTTAAAAACCATAGTAAGTCATATAAAAATAAGATTATCATTTTTTAAAGTTTACTTTTCCATAGAGCCTAAATACAAATATTTTTCAAGATACAATAGCTAAAAATTACAGTTATGGCAGGTTAAAGCACTTCCATTTTAAAAGATATAAATTTTCATTTTCCTGAAGATTTTAACCAATGATAAATTACTAAAACATTACTAAATTTTAGCCAACAGCAAATTACTAAAAACAAATTACTAAAAGACATTCATTTATAGAAACTTGATTTTATTTAATCTCCACTCTTCTCAGACTGTTAATCCTGTAACTATGATAGCCTTGCACTCAGTTTTTGATATAAGAATATATTTTGTCTCTGAAATTCAAAGTAGAATCTTTATTATTTCTATAGAATTGTTTCTGAAAGATGATGTCCAATTTTTGAGTGATCGAAAAACTTATAGCAAATATTTCAAATGCTGTGAGTAGACAGAGAGAATAAAGAGATACCCACTGACGTCTTTCCTCAGTACACATGGACCTCTTGTGGCAGATGATATAATATCTGACTGACTGCTATTAGCAAAATTAGGGCGTTTCCAGTTGACAGGTAGAGCGCTAGGTTCTTCAATTACAAAGGAATTAATGCAAACGTCTTCAACAGCACACACACTGATAGTGTTCACACTTTCCATGTCATCTCTCTCCTTGCAGTTCAGGTTGGCATAACAGTTGCAACGGAAGTTTTTGGAAAAGTACTGTAGGTCATCAAAGGTGGGACTGCCACGGATTTCATACTTCCCACTTTTCACAAATTGAATCTGAAAATTTTGGGGGCTCAAGTGAAGATAGTCACCTGAATTCCAGTCTTTCCTCGAACACATCCCTTGACCCCGGCAAAGTGTTTGGCTACACATTTTGGCTGCCAGGGTGACGTTGATTAAGTAAGGATTCAGTATGTTCTCCAAGTAATCACGTAAGGTGAGACAAGATTTCTGTAAAGTCATAAGATAGAATATCAAGGCGTAAGTTCTATGTGACATTAATACTGCATCAAGCAACTGTTAGAAAACAAAGCAATGGACACACCACACTCTTAGGAAGTGCTCTTTTTCGCTTCAACAAGCAATATTATTTAACCAATTATTTACAAAACATGCCTGAGTTTTGTGTGCCATTTCACGGAACTGAATAATTGTTTAGTTGAGGCACAATTTATCCTTGAACTTCCACAATTGTTAAAGAATTAATCGAAGAGATGGAATGTTTCAGCTTTTAGAATATGGGCTTTGAATCTGTCTTGCTCTGAAAGTTGGAGTTAACACCTTTATAAATAACCTTCTGTATGACTTGGGAATATATCAGACCTTGTAAGTCTTAGTTTCCTATTTGGATGACCCTCCAAGTCAAATTTATTAATTGAATTAATTGATAAGATTATGCTTGAGTTTTATCGCCTGTAAGATAAGGATGTTTTTAAAGCCTGATACATGGGACTATTCTGAAGACAAAAAGAAAGATACATATATACATGCTTAACATGAGGCCTATGATTTCTTCAATTAACCATAAAAACCATAGTAAGAATTATAATTGTCAGACAAGTTTAAACAGCATCAAAAATAGTTCCCAAAGGGATGGCTCAAAACAAATGGGTTCAAACTGCATAGTTTATATATTACATAATTGTGTATTCATGACAGTCAGTCCCTTGGTAAATTTTGCAGAGTTTGAGTGTTGAGCATCTTAATACTGGTATAAATGAGGACTGCAGGTAAAAATTGATTAGGCAGCTTAGGAATCTTTGCTGGAGTTATAGAATTCCGCAATAATTCTGGTTCCTAATTCCTTGTTATCTCCTCTAAAGAAACACTCTGCTTAGAAGCTATGCATTATGGTGCAATAGTGATATTAAACACTGTGGAAGTAACCACTGTCTGACAAGATTTAAGGCCCACTCCATGAGATGGAACCTATGCTGGACACTGTTCAAGTGGCCAAGAATTTGAAACTGGATAGTCCATGGACCTAGGGGAACATCAAATACTACTATTCTGCTAAAGGAACATAGCAATAAAATGACTCCTAATGATATTCTGCTATACTCATAGATCAGTGTCTCACTCCATCATATTTAGAGAAGTTTTCTTCTGTACTAGATGGGAACTAGTAAAGAGATCCAAAACTGGACAATGTAAACAGAGTGAAACATCTTGTAACCATCTTGTAACACTTAATCTTAACTGGGATATCTTTATCAAATCCCTCATGACAGGGCTCAGGGAATTATGAGTAAGAGGAGGCATATAATAGCCAGAGGAGATGAATGATATCAAGAAACCAGTGCCATTAAAACACAATAGGACTTACACACATAGGAACTCACAGAGACCGTGGCAGTATGCATAGGGTCTGTCTGTGCTCTTTCTTAGTTTATTTTTGTTTGTTTTTGTTTTACCTTTGTTTGTCTATTTTATTTGCCTGTTTGTTTTCTTAAGAGAGAGAAAGAAGGCATGGAGTTGGAAGGGTGAGGTGGTGAGGAGGATATGGGAGATGAAGGAGGAGAAACCATGATCAGGAAATTATTGTACGAAAAAGTTTATTTTTTTTTATTTTTTTTTTTAAAGATTTATTTATTTATTATGTATACAGTGTTCTGCTTGCATGTAACCCTTCAGGCCAGAAGAGGGAGCCAGATCTCATTACAGATGGTTGTGAGCCACCATGTGGTTGCTGGGAATTGAACTCAGGACCTCTGGAAGAACAGCCACTGCTCTTAACCTCTGAGCCATCTCTCCAGCCCCAAGAGTTTATTTTCATTAGAAGAAAGGAGGAGGAAGAATAGAAGGAGAATAAGGAGGATGAGGAGGAGGAGAACAACAACAACAACAACAACAACAACCTGCTACCCATTAGATATGACTGAAACTCTAGCCCATAGACCAATTCCTTCCAGTGAATAGCTTTGAAATTGGATAACTGGACTTTCCTTGTGGAAATGGTTTATTATATATTCCCTAATTTCAGCTTATCTCCTAAATGATTTAAGATCCCTATTCAAGGAGGGAATGTTATAAGATCCATAAAGGTCATTGAGGAGGGACCTTCCCTCTAGCCCTGGGTAAAGACGTGACATTCTGATCTACTCCTAAGATTCAATGTTACATACTGTTGTTTGTTCTTTTAAAAGTCCCTACTAGGCAGGCCTGATGCTCAGGAATTGACCAACACAAACCGACTCCAATCATCCTGTATGTGCTGGAGGAATACTATATGTTATATTTGGGGTTGTTTTTGTATTCTTTGTATCTTATTAGGTTTTAGTTTGTTAGTTTTGATTTTTTTTTGCATTTTGTTTTTAGTTTGAGGGAGGTAGGGGAAGGAGAGGGAGGAGTGGGAAAGGGAGCAGGAGAGATTAAGAAAAATTATGAAATTTGGATGAGTAAAGAAGTGAGAGGATCTGGGAGAAGTTAGGGGAGGGAAATATATATTATCAAAACACATTACATGGTAGGACTCACATGCATATACTAATTGCCAGTAAAACACTTCTTTTTTTTTTCCAGAATGCACATTTGTATTTATTTTTTAGGAAAAATTTCAGGTGAGAAATGCTCAGATTCCCTTTTCTCCACTTAGTAGAAAGATAGCATACAGTGAAGGAAGCAAAACCTGAAGTAGAAATACTCTGTCCTGCTGACAAGCAATCAGAACACTTTGGGGATCCTATTTATGAAACACAGTTACTCAGATTTTTGTCAGGGTGACATGTGTCATAGGACCATGTTAATAAGATCTGAAGTGGTTTTCAGTTATGTAGATGATTATCCTTAATCAAATTGTCTAAAGTTTACTTTACAAAACATGAACTCCAAAAAAATACAAAGGTCTTTTTTACTGTTTATATGTATTTATATATAGAGCTGACTTAGCAAATGCTCTTTCAGAACTTCTATTCTGAAAGAGTAATTTGTGTTTTCAAAGCTTGCATTCTTCCCGTCCCCTAGTAAAACACTTCTAACACCAAATATTTTCTTCAAGCACATTTTCTTTTTTTAGTGTCCCAAATGCACTATTTTTATTTATTTTTTATTTAATTTTCCATTTTATTGAAAATAGATGCTTTTCTCAGAAAATGCATCCTGATTACTGTTTTTTCCTTCCTCTACTCCTCCCAGTTTCTCCCCACTTCCTCTCCCACCTGGCTCCACTCCCTTTCTGTCTCACATTAGAAAAGAGTAGGCTCCTAAAAGATAGTATTAAAATATAACAAAATAAAATATAATAAGAAAAAACAAAAATTATCACATTGATGTTGAAAGAACAAACCAACAGAAGGAAAAGAGCCCAAGAGAAGGCACAAGAGACCCACTCATTTGCACACTTAAGAATCCCACAAAAACACTTAACTGTAAGTCATAATATATATGCAGAGGACCTGGTACAGACCCGTACAGGCCCTGTGAATACTGTTTCAGTCTCTGTGAGTTCATATGAGGTTTGATCACGTTGATTTACAGGGTTTTGTTTCCTTGGTATCCTCCAGTTTCAAGTGTGCACAGATTGTCAGTATTCTTTAATGCTATATTCTCAGCGCTAAATATATGAAAAGTTATACCAAGTTCAAGTGATGTTGCAGATGCTTCCAGAGACAAAGGTTAACCAAAAGATAGATAAGTGGAATGAGTATGATTTGAGGATCACCTTATATGTACTCTATGGGAAGATTTAAACTGACTGTATACGAGATATAATGTAAATATACCCACATTAGCCAACTTCAAGCTACCAATCTAACAGTACTGAATGCACAGTTGGGAACTGAGCATACCACCATTACACAGTATAAACATATGATGTGGGTAGCATCCATTCTAGGATGTATCCATCTACATATGCCTAACAGCTAGATCTACCCAACCTTGTGCACTGAAGTGAACACAAAGTAACAACTGGTATATTTTCAGTTTTAGTTATTACTTTTATTTTCATTATGAAAACATGTTTATATTTAATTTATATTAGTTATTGTTTTAACATTAATTTTATACCTTTTTATCTAATATACTGTATCTTCCTATAATTTTACTTTTAATAATGGCTATGGTTAATGACTCACAAATTCCTGAACAATAAACAATCAAGTCTCATAAGGTCAGACTGGTAGAACTGGCTTCATCACATCATTGGATCTGATAAAGTAGAGTGGAGGGAAACAGTTTTCTTTATACTTGTTTTAATTCAGCTCTAGCATCTGCCAACAGACACTAAACTGTGCAATCACCAATTTCTCAAGTTCTTGGAAATCAGAGGAAATGTGACAGGTGATTCATGGAAATACAGATCAGAAATGATGAATAACAAAGATAAAATTAAACTGATCATGGATTGGGGAAATTTAGCAGAAACATATTGAAAGAGTCAATGCCTTAAACAGAAAGCAGTGCCATCAAAGTTGAAGGCTATCTCTGAGTGAATCATACTGAAGATCCTTCAGAGAAATGGTAGAACATCAACCTGTGTCTATTTTCCATTCACAGACATTACAGTGAAATGTGTTCCTTCAAATAAAGGAAGAGACAGAATGTTATTGCAAGTCAGTACTTGAGACCTGTACCCACTTGCATAAGACAGGAAATCCCTTCCTGCCCAAAACAACCAAACATACAAGATGCTGTACAGAGACTGTACAGGGTCAGCCTTCTCTTGGGAGGTGAGAGCTAAGAATGCCTTCTTCCTGCCCTTGATGTGTCCATCTGAACAAGAGAGGCTATGGGGATAAGACCTCCAGGGACCCTCAACTGCCGACCCTTAAGTCCTCTGGGGTGATAGGAGACATGCATCACTCTCTCATAACACTCTAACCTGCACTGTTTGTCTCTGTAACTCTTATTGATAAGGATGACAAAAGTAAGGGGTAGCTAGATCATTCTTGGTAGATCTCTACACTCAATGAGAGGAAGCCATGTTATTTTAGGAACTATACAGGTGAAAGCCCAGTGGCTTACCATCTACTCTCTTTCCTGGTACACACACACACACACACACACACACACACACAATATTTCAATCTTTTTCAGAGAGCCAGGACTGCAAAACACTCTGCATGACCCTCCTCCACAGCTTGATCCTATATTTCCCACCTTATTCATTATGCATTGGGCCTATTGTGGCAGTGGAAGGGAAAATGGGGAACATTTATGACTGCACTTTGTTTTGTGTGTGTGTATACATATATATGTATACATATGCATGATTATTCAAACATTAAAACTATAGAAATGTCTTCACCTATTTCCTACTAATTCAACTTACCATACTTCGTGCTAAACCAAGAGTTCCCCACATTACCATTCCAGAGGCGCCCAGGGCAACTGTTTCACCAATTGTATTCACAAGGTCGTCCTAGAAAATATGACAGGAAGAAAGAGTCATCCCATGGGGATGAAGTGAAAGTATGAAACATTTGACAGTAATACCAAAGTTAAACATGATGATCCAACAATTGAAATATTTCTATACTCTCTATGCACTCTACACAAGCATTTTGTTACTGTTTTAAAATGGAGACTATCATTGCTTTAATTACTTCTTCTGGCAAAAGAACACATTCATTAAATAAAAAAGAGAAACAGTTAAGATATAGTCTATACTACATATAATTCTTCATGGATACTAGCATCTCATAGGATTAAAATCGGGATTCAAGTGCTGGGCTGGGGATATAGATTGGTTGGTAAAGTGGATTCCGTGTAAGCATGAGGACCCAAGCTCCACCCCTAGGACCCATGCTCTAATAAAAGGAATGGGGCATGGAGAGGCAAGCTTGCCAGTGCTGGAAGGTAGTCAGGCAGATCTCTGGGGCTCACTAGCCAGGTAGACTAACCTAACGGGCAAACTTCAGGTCACAGCAAGAGGATCTGATTCAAGAATCAAGGGAGACATAAAGGAATGACACTTGAGGTGAATGAACCCTCACCCACACCAAAAATTTTGCTGTTCATTTTAAACGATTTAAAGTGTTCTCATTTTGCCTCCATTACAAACAGCACTTTCTTGATGTACATATTCATAAATATTAAATATCAAATTTCACCCTTTGAAAACTAAAATTCTGTTCAGCGCGGTTTGTAAAAATGATCTCTTAGCTGCCGTGCCTTGTTTTACTTACCTGATGCAGGTATTGGGAAGTCAGATCAATAAACACAATGCGAGAATATACAAAAACAGGAACTGGATTATGAGGGTCCCTTGTCTTAGACACCCTAATGGCCTCTCGTACCCGATTTCTGACATAGAGTGCTGCCTGTGGAGATGACTTCAAGTCACTTTTCAAATATATAGATGGGTAAAGGGCTGTGCTTTCCTTCCATATCCAGGAGAGAGCATCATTTCTTTTCTTTTCTATATCAGGGCAATGTCCATTGTAGTTGGGGTCTTGAAATTTATTGTTATAACAATCAGGAAAAAGATAAAAACCCCATAAGTGATTTGGCCGAAGTGATTTCCCCAATTTTAAAGTCTCTTCCATAAAATTTCTTGCTGCATGTTCAAATTCTTTTTTGGCCCTCCTGGTGACTTCTGTTAAATTAAGTTGTTTATTTTGTTGGTGGACCAATTCAATAGACTTATTCCTGTAAATATCCTTGGGTTTCCAGTTTCTTGACCAGGTGGGCCTCCAGTCTTCCCAATCAATGATAGCCAAGCCCACATTGTCTATTGGCATGTAATGCTCGATGTCACTCTTAGATTTTGCCAAATGACTTTTTAGAGATCCCAACTGGGGTATCCCTCCATGAATACTTGTTTGTGCGTCATCTATATGAGGATAGAGGCCAAGTCGATCAGTATAAAATATTGTGACAGGCTGACCCGTGGCAGTTTTTTTGGGACTTCCTACTAAAGAGAACAAACTAAGATCTAGTGGCTCATTAAACTTTGTGAGACAAGCTTCAGTTGGGGCATTCCAAGCCCAGAGGAAAGGTACATTGGGTATAAGTGGGGGTGCTCTAAAATCTGCAGCCAAGCAACATGGAAGCAAAAGGAAGACTAATATTGTCTGGAGTGCTCCATTAAACTCAAAAAAGCTCCCAGAAAAGGAGTGCTTCAAATCCAACAGTCTCATTGCAGAGAATTAGTTAGTATGCGAACACTTATTTCTTCTTACACACTTTGGTCTCTCCAATATTTGGTGCAAAAGGTGAGAAAGATAGTGACATGAGGCCTCTCTGAGGGATGGAAGTTTGATGACTGCCTTACAATGAACTATTACTCTTCTTGCATCGTGTTTCAGGAATGTTTTGTGACAAGTTGTATAATCTATACCTAAGAAAAGGAAAAAAAACAGTAAAGGCAAAATTTATTACCACTGGATTTGAAGGTTTACTAAATCCTCAGCATTGATTATAGGCGCTTTAATTCAATTTCAGAAGATAGAATCTCCTACTGTGCTTAAATCAATAAGGGTTTTTTCTCTTATATATGATACAAATTCTGTAACAGCTAAGTTGCCTCTCCAAATCTCATCTTATCTCATAGATAACTAGCTGTAACTATGTTTCCGTTTTTCTTCTTATATCCTCAGATGCCTTAGCAAAGACAAGTTAAAAGAAAATAAACTCTTGCTTAGCAGGGTTGAAAGACCACTCTGTGACTAAAAGCCAAATTTTGAAAGCAACTTCTCATACAATTGAAAAAATTTTGCCTTTTCAGATTCATTTGTATGTGTGACTGTAGGAACAATATTAGGAACTAAACCCAAAGTCTTGTCCATGAAGCAAATACTGCTACTACTAAGTTACATTCTCAGTCAATGTTTGTTTGAACAAGGTCTTGCTAAGCTCGCCTAGCTGACCTGGAACTTGGGATTGTTCTTTCTCAGCCTCCCGAGCATTTGGGGTTATATGGCTGTGTGCCACCATTCTGGCTCATAATTTTTTCATTTCATCTGCCCATATTTGTTTTCTTAGCAACAACAAGGGAGAAAGAAAAAGGCAATTTTATGTTTGCAACAAGTTTAAAAAGTTCAAGAACCGCTTAGAACCCTGAGGGACCAAATCTTACAGCAATGTCCACACGTAGTTAAAATTCACAAGCTACTTTATATCTTTACAAAAGGAATTGTCTCTAGCCTACCTTTAATAAAAACAAGATATGGATTTTGGAGATTAAACGGTGTTTGATAAGCAAAATTGCATTGTTATTCTAAGGTAAACTGAAGGTTGATGAATAAATTTGTCGTATAATGAATGAACCGAGAGCCAGAGATTAAATTCCATGGATCAGTATGCAAAACCTACCACCTCTAACACATGTTTAAATGTTTTACGTTCAGAAGGAAAATATGGCCTTTCTATAATTATGTTGTCATGTGGCAGTAGAGTGATAATTATATCCTTCTTGCTAGGAATGTTGTCCTTATCATAGCAAACTATTCACTCATTCTCATTGTTGAAAAATAACCTCAAAAGAATGGCATAGTCAAAATAAAAGGAAATCCTAACCTTTGTTAGTCTCATGTTTTAAACATAATGAATTATACTCTTCTAATGTTTAGAACAGGTGAAAGCCCCAAGAAGTTCATTGTTCAAACTCATACATACCTCCATATTGTAAAATGTAGAAAGTTTTAATCTAAAATAAAGAAGGACAAAATAATTCTTTTCAAATATCAAGTGTCAACATCAATGACTGACTGACAGATGGGACAAGGAAATTGAATAAAGGCTTAGCTTTCTATAAATGCCAGATGAGAGAGACACTAGGCTTTTGTCTTTCTGGGTCTGGTTCACACCACTCAATATAGTATTTTCTTGGTCCATCCATTTACCTTAAAATTTCATTTTTCTTTACAACTGAATAGTATTGCATTTTGTATGTTAACCACAGTTTCACTATCCATTCATGTGTTGAAAGACATTCAGGTAGTTTCCATTTCCTACCTATTGTTAATAGAGTGGCTAGTAACATTGTTGAGCAACCATCTGAAGTAGGATGTCAAATCCTTTGGTCATGTGTCAAGGAGTGGTATAGCTGGGTCATATGGCAGATTTAGTTTTAGGTTTTTGAAGATTCTCCATTCTGATTTCCAGAGTGTATGAACCAAAGTGCATACCCACTAACAGTGAATGAGAGCTCCTCTTTTTCCACAATCTCACCAATGTTTGTTGTCTCTTGTTGGTCGACCTTAGCTATTCTGACTGGGGTGAGATGAAATCTTGGATATTTTAATTTGTATTTCTCTACTTACTAAGTGATTCCAAAAGCAATATACATTATAGATGTAGCTCTTAGTTGCCTCTCAGAGGTCAGGGTGGGTCCCTAATGCTGAAGACGCCGCACACTTAGGACACAAGACTCAAATTATTTGAGCTGGGTCTGACCTAAAAGCCTCTTTCATACAGTCTATCTTCCATGGTTCCAGAAAATATTATGCAATCTGTCAAGGGAAAAAAAGTCAATTAACATTCCTATGCAGCTGCACACTTAGAAATCATGACAATTACCAGCATGGCAAGATATGCATGAAGGTATAATATGTGGCATTCACATGTCAGTGCCAACAACAGTTGTCAAATGGAATTTAAGAGCCACTCAACAGGAGGGGAATCAGGTCTGGTCCTGGAAACCTAGCCAACATCCCCGGGGCTAGTGAGGTTATGAACCTTAGAAGAACCTACGACTGCCACTTTTTTAGACGAATATAATTCTTTACTACACTCTAGATCTAATCATTATACCCACAGATAAGGGTAGCTGCCATGTTTCAGTAACAACGTCTCCCTTTACAGAAAACAGAGACCATCACAGAAAACCTCAACTGGACACAATGCAGAGATCAACAAATTGTGGACCGTTCAACCCCAATAGATACATTTACATCATTAGCTCCTGTATCCCTCCTGCTCAAGGATCATCATGGGGCAAAACAGTTGCTAGAGCCATACATACGGCTCTTGGATACCAGGAAGTCTAGTGTAAAAAGTCTTTTTTCTAGAAATGTCTTTGTAAATAAGACCAGAACAATTACAATATCAATGAATATGTAATTGTGGAAAGGAAAAAGTTCACAGGGCCCCACCCTTAGACAAAGAACTACAGGCAACTACTAACTAGTGGGAGAAGAATTACCTCCATTAAGGATAAGTCCCTAGATTGGTTATTCAATGCAAAGCGATCAACCTTGAAACCATATACACATATACAAACAAGCAAAAAATTGACTCATCAGGTTGGGTTTATATATTTGTGTGCACACATACATACATATAGATGTCTATGTGAGATGTATATATGTATACACACATGCACACACACATACACACACACACACACACACACACACGCACACATACACACACACATATATGTGTTACACATAAAAAGAAAAGAGGCTACCAACTTCAGAGTAGGACTCATGGGAGGAGATTGAGGGTGGGTGAGTGGAAGGACCCGGGGGAAGGAAGGGGAACACATAAAGTGACATAATTTTATTTCAACTAGAAATATTTTAAAAATAAAAATAATTTTTAAAGGCTTAACTAATTTAACACCAGGGAGCAAGTGGCCTCATCCCTCCTTTTCAACTATAGGCAAAACATCCCTACTTGAAAAAAAAAAAGAAACAAAATTCAAAATACTCCAAAATCTACAACTTTTTGAGCACCAATGTGAAAGCACAAGTGGAAAATCCTACACCATTCAACTGTATTCTGTGAATTAAAACATTTTAAAGTATTGTATAAAGTTACTTTCAAGTAGGTATATATAATATAACAGCATTTCAGTTTTCTTTGGTCCCATGACTAAGATATCTCCCTGTGTATATTCAAATATTCTAAAACTATATGAAGGCTGTGATCTGAAGCACTTCCAATTCTATGCATTTTAGGTAAGGGCTATGTCCCCTGTATTCTACTACGGTTGGCTCCTACGTGTCTTCTTGTTCAACCTGGGAACAGTTTTCTCAATACACAGCAGCTAGGTCCCGATAGTCCCTCAAGCTCCAATGGGGAGACTCACCCTGTTTCTAAAACCAGCCACTAGACCACTCTTAAGTGGCTTTATGGCAAGAAATCTGTTAGTCTCAATGTCTTCTCAAGTAGTGACATGTTGATTGCATCCCTTTACAAACAGTTTTCTTTCAAAATAATTTTAGAAGCAAGAGAATGAAATACATTTTAAATCCTAGCTAAACTCTTACTCTTGTTGTAAGGAAACGTTATCAACGGAATACATGCCTGCTTGTTAAATCCTTTGAGTTAGGCATCACTTGTCTGAGAAATTCCAAAATAATTTTGTAATAAAATTGTAAAGCCATCTGTACACACTTACCAATAGAGTATTTACCACTATATATTCAGAAATCTCTAAAATGAGAAACTATCTAGAGTAAGTCACTGTGACACTTTAAAACCTTATTTTATTTTGATAGAATTTATGCAAATATCAGAACCAGTTATAATCCTAGTGAAGCAACAAGTAAATTGTCTTAAAAGCTTGCTAATTAAAGTAAAATACACAACTAAAAGTTGAGGTACACAAGAGCATGTAAATAGGTGATTAAAGAATTAAATTTCAGCTCTATAAATGCTCATTTTTTCTGACTATCTTTTAAATATTTTTTAGCTACTCTTGGATCCAACTATCATATAGTTTTTCAAATAAGAAATGAAAGTAAAAAAGTGTAAAGCTAAAAATTAATCTGCCAGAACAGATTTGAAGTAGTTGCTTCTCTTCACTGAGGAAAGAAAAATGACAACAAAGTTTCTCACTCTTGTTCATTGCAAGGCTGATCAAGACTTCTGTGTTATTTTATGGTAAACGAGTTGGTTATTGCTTTTTGGTTGTCTTTTTTTCAATTTTGTTGTGTATATTTGAAATGTACGATATGATTTTATGAGAAGGTACAAGTTGTTGAGATCAATGCAGGCAAGTTACGACAGGATAGGCCAAACAAAAGGGACCAAATTTCTTGTATTGATTTCTGCTTTCTTTACAGCAAATGCTTTCTTTCATAATGAATGCTTTGTTCTAGTACAGCATAATTAAAAGTACAGAAAATACAGATATAATTATGAAATAGAAACCATCACACTGCCGTGTCTAGGACTTTGTTATGATATTCCTCATCCATGTAGCCATCAGCTTGATGATGTTAGGAACTGCATGCAGCTATAGTCATTTTACCATTCAAATTATAGGTTTTTAAAGATAAACTGTTACTATAAATATACACAAAGAACTTTCAGAAACATTGGTAAGTATTGATATACAAAGATGATGTTTTTGGTGACAAAAAGAACCTAGGAGTTGGTGGGGCATAGAAAAGAGCATGAAGAATTAGGTCATTCTCTGGCCATTCCTTCATTCTTTATTGCTGTTCAGTTAGAACACCTGAGCAGGATAAAGGCCATCACAGGACTGAGCAAACAGCTGGTAGCCTTTGGAGCCTCACACTACCAAAGTCAACTTTTACCATATCTGGATCATATCCACAAATATCTAAAGACTCATTCTTTAAAATAAAAATAAACAAACAAATAAATAGATAGATAGATAGATAGATAAATAAATAAATAAATAAATAAATAAATAAATAAATAAATAAATAAATCCATTTGAGAATAGACTCCAGCTTTTTTGTCCTTGTACACTAATGACATTGGGTACAGAGTACTAAAGTTCTTCATTTCAAAGCAAAGATGGATGCCTACTGCCAGCTAAACACTACAGGGATTCTAAACTGAGTTTCACACAAACTTTTAAAAGGTAAGATTAAAAGGACCAGAAAGATGGCTCCTACAGAAGACCTGAGTTCTGTTCTCAGCACTCACATTGGGTGGCTCACAACTACCTGTAACTTTGGGTTCAGGGGATCCAAAACTCTCTTCTGACCTCCATGAATACTGCATTCATGTGTGCATACCCACATACTCTCTCTCTCTCTCTCCTCTCTCTCTCTCTCTCTCTCTCTCTCTCTCTCTCTCTCTCTCTCTCACACACACACACACACACACACACACACACAAATAAATCTTTTTAAAAAGATAAGCATTAAAAAAACAGAAAAAGTGAACATTTCTTCTCTTAAAGCCAGGATATTTTCTAACAATTTTTTCTTGAACTATATTTTACAGATAATTTGGCCAGAACTAAATTACACAAACTTGCTTCAACAAGAAAATTTAGTATAATGTTGCATTTCTCCTTTCTTCCCTTTTCAGTTTCTCATTTTTCTTCCTCATCCTTGGCATCTTGTACCTTTGCCTTAGCTTTCAGAATGTTGCCCCAAATATGTTTGGAAAGTCTGGAGGCCCTCAAAACCCAAGGAGTCCTACTTCTACATCTACCAGGGACTATTACGGCAGAAGCACCTCTCACACAATTCAGTGAGTTACAGGAAAAACGATGTGGAACATTACAGATACAGAACTTGATAATCATCTTCCCCAAAGCTAGGAATAGCTTTTTCTCTATTTGATTATGACATAGAAGAAAAATAGGCAACTTACTACTGAAGTAAGTGAGTTTTCTAGGGTCTCTGTAGGTCAGCAGTGCTTCCAGTCTATTGGTTATGCAGTATTTAACACTCTGAGTAAGAAAAAGGTAGCCCTTTGACCAAAGAAAAAATGTTTTGCAATGTTTATGATGGGGCAGAAAGACCAGTATTTCTGTGTGTGGCATGTGAGTCGCCGTTTGTGTTTGGTGGCAGGGAAGATTAGCAAGAATGGTACATTAACAAAAGAATGCTATAAATGTTTTTATTAGTGTTTGAAATGAGTTCCAGGGTCCAGTGGTAAAGGCGGCTCCCATTGGCTGTTTATTTTTTTTTTTTGATGGGTAAGCATTTTAAGTTACTGATAGACACATGTCTGCATTATATTACAGTTAACCTTAAGACAAATCAGCATTCACTCCTAATGTGATTTCTTTTAAAATATTAGAATCAAAGTTTTCAGAATGTTAAGGAAAGTAGTGCTTGACTTCTTGTCATAGGAAAAGAATGGTATTCTGAGTCATGTTCCTTTCCTTGAGGTGGTGGTGGAGGCAAATATCAGTGACCGGGGATACCAGCTTAGAGTTCCAGTGCAAAGGAACACTGTCTTTGTATCATCAGCCTTCACAGTAAATGTTAACTGTGCTCATATTCTCACCTCAGGGGTGAGATGCTTCAAATGGATTCTGGGTAGAGGGGTTTTCTTCATTTCCTGTGTCCCTGAAATACTTCCTGTCTCTTACTTGCACAAAATAACTCTTCTTCTTTTTTTTAATCTCACTTAATTGTTTCAATCTCACACCAAAGCACAAGCTCATCTCTTGCTTGACATCTAAATTATTATTTCTAAATTAGTCCATTGGGGGCTGTTACACTAAAGTGTTACAGCTTTCGGACTGGAAAGGTGTTTCAAGAGTTAAGGCACATCTTACTTCTCTGGAGCACCTGATTTCAGTTTCTAGCCCCACCCATGTTGGCTCACAGCCAGCACTCCACAGAATCCCACTCCTTCTCTGGACTCTACAGGCACCTGCACACATGTAGCGTACATCCACAAACACACACACACACACACAAATAAAAAAAATCTTAAGAATTATAGACTTGGTAAGAAAAACAAGAGAATTTGATTTCATATAATGGAATTGCAAGATCAAAATGAAAGCCACTCCCACATGATAGTAGGAATAAGCAAGCTCTCTGTGGCCCGTCTGAGACAGTGACACATAACCCATTCATGAGAGCTCTGATTTCATGTCATCACTTCTCAAATGGCACCACATCTAAATATCTCCTTGAGGTTAAGTTTCAGCAGGTACATACATACACACATTCATACATATATGTATATGTGAGGTAGGACATAAGCTTTCATACCAATATCTTAAACATTAAATAGATTTCAACTTAAATAAGCAATATTATATTCCTTAATAATAGTTGCTTTTGACTTTAGACATGAACTTGCTTCTTAGAAGACACAAATTTAGAAGAGAATTTAAAGACTATTTATACTAACCTAATCCCATATATTATAATAGCTGTCCCAACTGCCATCATTTCCCATCACTAATGATATATTGTGATATAATATTAGAATGCTTGTATCATGAAATGGAACTAGAAACACTTACTGGTGATGTCACTGTACAGGAAAGGGGGTTATGAATGGTATTTAACATTTGTGAACAATAAAACCCAATATATGTGATTAGAATGGGGGTAATGCTAGAAGATTGGGAGTTCCTAGACTGAGATACCAAAGTATATTTATCAGGAATCTATATTTAGAGCAGTGGTTCTCAACCTTCCTAATGCTGCGACCCTTTAATACAGTTCCTCATGTTGTGGTGACCCCCAATCATAAAATTATTATTGTTGCTACTTCACAACTGTAATTTTGCTGCTATTACAAATTGTAATATAAGTATATGACATGCAGGATATCTGATATATAACCTCAAGAAAGGTCGCAGCCCACATGTTGAGAAGCACCTATTTAGAGGATGCGGAGTTGTTAAGAATGACAGCAGCACACACACACTCTCCATCCCAGACTGTGAGTCACTGAGAAAAGAGAGAAGCAGCAGCAGCTTGAAAATCCCTCCAGAGCTAGAGCTCGTGGCTGACAGCCGAGCCCAGGTCCACAGGACTCTCCCTACCTACTTCAAGATGGCAATCTCAACATATAGGGAGTTTTGCCTGTGCTGTTAGCCAACTGCCTGTATATCAAGGTTCTCACAGCCATCTCTTTGGGTTTAATTAATCTACTTAAGCAATTCCCAGAACTAAAGGAATCAGGTTTAGCAGTCTGTCATACAAGTGCTACCAAGGACAGGAATGGAGAGATCCATAGTGTTGTGTGGGTGAAGCATCCAAAGCTTCACACTCTCTCTGGGTAAACCTCCACCCAGGACTTTCCACATAGAAATTCCAAAAGTCTGGCCTTTCTGACTTCAATAGTGATTTCATTGCATTGGTGTGATAGAAGCTTTGATAAATACGTCAAAATGAGATTAGACAAATAGAGTGTGTTCTGGTGATTGTGAACTGGGAGTTCCAGGCAAGGCCTGTTGTTGTTCTTTGGATACTTTGTGCACACTTCCAGCATGCACAGTGTTAGGCAGGCAATCTCTGGAAAAAGGAGTCTTATGACTGCTTATCAGACAAAGAGAAGTCAGAGAATTTACGGACAATTCAAAGACAAAGTTCAGAGATAGTTAAAGTTTCCATAACATGTCTGGGAAAAGAAAAGTCTCATATCTGGGAGGGAATTATGAATCAGGACCTACAGATGGGAAACACTTGAATATTAAAAAATCCTGGTTACATAATAATATGTTTGTGTATTAAGTGCAAAATACATATTATTACTGAAGAGCTGATCAAATCACTTTAATAGACAAAAAGTTTATAGTTCAACATACAGGTTTGAATTATAAGAGTGGCTATGTTCTAATTAATTGGCCATAGGCAAATTACTTCCTCTCTTTAATTTGTTCTCTCAACAACCAGAAGAAAACTCTTACCTACTTGAAGAATGTGTAAGTAATGTCAGTGAATGTCTTAACTACCAATTAAATATTCTAGGTTAGGACCAATAGTGTCAACATTGAGATAAGACCAAATCTCAAATTACCTTGTCCAAATATTTTACTTCAGTATACTTTAGAGCTCTTATACAAAATGGGAGTGATAAATAACTAGTACACAGGTTTCTTTGTGATAGTGCAGCAAAATAGTGTGCATAAAAAACGTGGGCATAACACTTCTGGAGGGATTCAGAACACACCACCCTTAAACACAATGTTTGCCATTTTAAAGGAACTAAAGCTCCTAAAAAGGACTAAGCAAAAGCCAATGAGGGAAGGGCTCTCTCATCTCCCCCAGGAGATAATATGAACCACATCCTGGATACCCTCTCCTGTACATGAAAGAGGAGAATATCCTACAGCTGGAGACTGGGAGCAGATGCTAAAATGAATTTGTGCAATCAAAACTTTGGTGTGTTCTTTATTGACAGTGAATTTGCCCCACATACATCCTAGTCACTTCCCCATAAGTTACTCCCTCTAGAGGCCTTTCCTATGTCTTGTTAGTTTTTCCTAAAATTCTTTGTTTAACATGTTTCTTCTTTGAATTTTTCCTGTGCGCAAGAAAATATTAAATAAATTTTGTTTGTTTTGCTCTTATTTGCCTATTCATTCAATTTATCGGCCCAAGTCACAGAACTTCAGAGAAGTTTGATTTCACCAGGATGGTTCATCATTATTGCCCAGGATACCCTGCTTACTCCTGAAACTACCGCTGACATCCTGGAGGTGTCAGAGTCAGCCAACAGCAAGAAATTTTTAGATAAGCCTCCCAAATATCGGCCTGCAGAGTGTGGTCAATTAAATAAAATTATCACTGGACCATGCACACTGGGAAACAAGAAAATTGCTCCAATTCACTATTCCGTATAGGATTTTGGAGTCTATCATGCTGATAATAGTATTTGAAATCTAGGGATTTTTCATTTTTCTCTGATATTCCTATTACAAACTATCCCTTTTCCTTCTAAACAGTTTATCCACTATCACAGTTTATCCACCATCAAGTCTGCACCTGGGAAGACAAAATCTCTTGAGAATAAACTGACGTATTTGCTATTATATGCAGCTGAAAAATTGACCCCTTGTTTTCTTTCTCCACCCAGTTTGCACACTTACTTTATACTGATTAATATTATTTACATTCAGGAAATCTGGGGGAAAATATATAAGGTTATTGAACAATCAGTAGATGGTTCTTACCCTGGGCTAGAAAATTTTCTTGTGGTCTATTTTGTTTTCATCATTGGTTTGCACTTATTTCCCACCGGATAAGATACACACACAAGGAGTGAGAAATAAGGAACTAAAATGTAATTGATTCCTCCCCAGCATTAGAATCCTGAGCAAATACTTTCCTGTTTCACTAACTATAAATATTGCAAACTTTCAGGAGGAAACCATTCTGCCCTTATGAGGTCTCACAGTGCTCTGATGACACTCCGCATGATCTTCCAGACCTGTCTCCTGCCCTCAGCTATTCACGCTGCTAAGTTATTCACCACGTGTTCAGTGGATGAACTGAATGTAATCCAAGTCTTCGTGCCAACACTATGACAGTACAAAGATATTAGTAACTGAGATTATTCCTCACCTTGACATTCCATTATAGATTGGATTTGATCAGGAAACTCATTTTTCACTATAAATAAGCTATTTGTTCACAATAAGTATTTATACTCAAAATAATTTTATAATTGATAACATCCTGAATAATCAGAACGAGTAAGACATAAAATCTAAACATAAAAGTTAAAAAAATACTTAGGGAAAAATTTCATTCAAGCAATTGGGCTTAAATAGCTAAAATAGACCTGCCTTTATAATAATAAAAACTTTGGTTTTGAGCATAAATGCTTCTGGTGACTTTATACTTAGCAGGGTCCCCAAAAAAAGAAAAAAGAAAAAAATATATATACATATATATGTATGTGGCATATTGTGGGTGAACAAAGGATGGCCTCCATTGAACAACAATTCTTGTCATCGCTTTCAGTCAAGAAGTCAAGTGTGGGCTGGAGAGATGGCTCAGCAGTTAAGAGCACTGGCTGCTCTGCCAGGGGTTCTGAGTTCAATTCCCAGCAACCACATGGTGGCTCACAACCATCTGTAATGAGATCTGGTACCCTCTCCTGGCCTGCAGGAATACATGCAGACAGGAAATTGTATACATAATAAATAAATAAATAAATAAATAAATAAATAAATCTTTAAAAAAAAAAAAAAAGAAGTCAAGTGTATATCAAGAAGCTTAGGAAATACCATGCATTGTTACCTTGCTTGGAAGGGCCTTATGAGGAACTCCTCACCACCTGCACTTCCATTATAATAACAGACACTCCTCCTACATTCAAGTGAACCATGGCCTAGCTAGACTCATCAACATTCCCAGAACAGCTGGAATACCATCTCCACAGGTGACCTCATAGAAAGGATTTCAGAGTCAGTTCAAGGTCCTAGAAGCTGATGACATCACAAAGTAGACAGATTTTTCCCAAGACCACAAATCCAGAAACTTTACTTCTCTCTTTTGCCTCTTTTAGCCTCTCACTCACCTGAGGGAGAAAATATTCTTAATACAAATCTTCCTCTCTCTTCCTCTCTCCTCAATCTATCCTGCTCAACCTCTGATCTTCTGGGAGGGACTTTGTTTCAAGCTTGTCTTTCCTACCAGCTGTACTGTTTTCCTAAGTGAGGCACAATTTTTATAGTGCCTTACAACAGCTGTCCAAACTTTTATCATGTTAATTAATCAGTCTGATTTTTAGTAATGTCACTATCTAGCTAATATCAAAAATCTGAATTACATTAGTCTCTGCCAGTATGATCATCAAGTAGACTCATGGTAGCAGATGGATAAGTGAAGGGATAACATCTACCACCAGATAAGAACATCCTGCTATCCTTCCTGCAGGTGAGACCCTAATGCCTAAGAAAAAACTCATGGAGTGTTTCTTGTTTATGGTCTATTATACTCCAAAATTATCACCCTGTAAATACACAACTACTGTACAAAGAGAAGTGTTTATAGTCACTGTGAGAAAATGCTGCTTACTAAGAATTATATGACATAGAGTATCTATTTTACACATGTGAACAGAAGACACCAGCACTACCCATCAGACAACTGAGATTCTACCATTTGGTAGGACTGGCATATTCACAAGGTTAGAAGATAAATTTAATTGAATTTGAAGCAGTGTGCTTATATCTGTTCTTTTTGGTGTATTTTCTCCTAATGTACCTTCTCTGCTTGTCATTTAGGCATATTAGGCATTTGAGCTAATGATAATGAAGGAACAATAAGTGTAGGAAGAACTCTCCAACTTTCCGCAGCATAGCAAATCCCTCACATGTGCAAAACCATCCCCAAACTAGGGAGATGAGACTATTCTGAACACTTGACACTTGAGTGGATGCTGAAATGGATCAGTATAAGCAAGCCTGGTAATGTGACCTGAACCCTTCATTAATTTCCAACATATATTTTACTTTCTCAAAAATTATTATACCTTACAAGCTAAAACTAACTTTTCCCTTTGTACTATCAATTTTCACAGTTTAGTATTCTTTACTTCTAAAATTTCAAAGTTCTTAGGAATAGTTGCTTCTTTTGATCTTCTTTAGCTCATGAAGTCTCCTTTGTATCTGTAAAATTATTAAATAAAAATATACGTTCTCTGTTAATCTGCCTTTTGGTTTATTCAGTTATCATACACAGAACTTAAAAAGAGTAAAGACAAGATTTGATTGTTTTGTTTTGGTTTTTTGTTTTTTTTTCCTTTATACTTGATATATAAAAAAAAGTTTTTTCCTCTATTGGAGTGTCATTGGAGTATATCAACTACACTCCAGGACAGGCCTCGTGCCCAGGAATAGTCAGCCAACACAAGGCAAAGTGAATTCCATGGTTTGGTGTGTGTGTGTGTGTGTGTGTGTGTGTGTGTGTGTATACCATTGTTTTGCCTTTTTTGTTTTGGCTTTTTTTTTAAGTTCACGGAAAGAACATAAGGTCTGGTAGGAAGGCAGGCAGGGAGGATCTGGGAAGAGTAGGAGAGGGGAAAACATGATCAAAATACATTGTATAAAAAATATAAATAAGAAAACAATAAATTAAGTTTTTTCTATTGCTATTATTAGTACTTTTGATTCTTGTCCACTCCCTTTTATAACTAATGCAGTAGTAGCAGGTATGCAAAGAGAAACAAATCCCAAGCCCATTTAATGATTTGTATAATTGTTGGCACTAAAAGTCCCCCAAAATGAAAAAAGGGATCTAAATATGTAAACCATGGAGAAACTGTTTTGGTGGAAATGAAACACTCCCAGAATTTGTGCTGCAACAGATCCGGTGATGCTCTGCCTTGGTGATGATTCTCAGGAACCAAACTTAGTGATGCTGAGAGAAAACCTGCACAAGGAAACCTTTATGGACCACAACTCTATCGACATATCAAATGGACTCAGCCTCTTTGTGGGCTGTGCTCTCTGGCTTCAAATCTTTGGGAAGGAACATGATAAGAAAACACCCTATTCAAAGTTAGGCTTTAAGTTGCCTCCCTTTAATCCAGTGAAATTTTTTCCTAACCAGCAAAATGCCACTTCCCTGGAAAATTTTACCCCTTTGAATTAGATTATTAGAATAAATTATATATAAGTAAGTAACACTTAAATGAAATAGTAGCAAACCACACGATTAATACGAAATCCAGACATTTTTCCAGTGTCAGGAGATTATATTTTAGTCTAGTCAAACAAGTTGATTGTGCTTCTATTCCACAAAAGAGAAAGAGCGGTTATCAAAAATCAAAGCAATGCTGGTCTTCCTTGGCTATTAGTGTGTTCGTTGCATCTATATGAGACCAGCAATCATCAATAAGCATTATTGCAGCATAGAGTGTAAGTGTTACAACATGGCAGATGTTATACAAAAGGAAAGTGGAATAAAACTTCAACCTCATAATGCCACGCATATAAACATGTGTCAGTAGAGTCTCTCTGCCTCTCTGTACTCCACAGACATCTGCAGACATTTATCCTTACAGATGAGAAGACCAGACAGTGGTATTTGTCTCATCACCTAGAACAAAGGAAAGCAGAAAACTGCCAGTAATCTCATATGAGACGAAGAACCAGAAACTCAGTGCAGAGTATCACTGAGAAAACAAGAATATGGCTACATAATGACCAGGGGAGTCTCAGGTACAGGAAAGAACAGAGCTCTGAGAGAATCTGGGAAACCAGATGCAAAAATACCCATGAATGTTTCTGGAGGTGGGGGCTGTTCTGTTTCAGAATGCTTGATGAGTTTAAACCAAAATGAGATTGGAGATAGAGACAAGACCTTCATAAAATCTACTCTTTTATTTAGAAAACAAACATAACAATGTTATAAAATATAGGAAAATATCCCAGAGCAGAGAAATTGATAACTCTGAAGACTTAAAAAGAAACTTCAAAAGGCACAGACTCCATTGTAAACATAATTACAAAGCATCCAATGCCTTGGAAGTCACATCTAATTAGTACTTTAGCTGCATGATTAATGTTATGTTGACACAATAGATATTTTATTTAGTTGCATATGGCTTATTTGCTTTTAATTCTTAGCATGTAATCACTGCATTTCCAAAAATATACTAAGTAAAATAAATACTATTAAAAGTCGTATTTTCTGATAATCTACACTCTTAGTAAAATTGAGACTTTTGTTATAATTTCAAAAATTGAGAAAATACAGCAATTTTTAATAAGATTTCATTGAAACATTATTAACAACAGAATAAGTGTATCAAATCTTTAAAAACAGACCATGTATAAACGAATATAGAAACATTTAAGAATTTTCAACAAAACTAGGGTAGAATTATCATTGTCATTTTTTTCCAAGTGGGGTAATAAGCATTAGAAAAAACTTCAGTGATTTGCCTCCCAATCCAATTAGGAAATGTAGGTCCAGCCACATCTCCCTAGGTGAGTCTCTGTTGTTACAGAGGTAACACTGAAACCAACATATTTCAGACTGGATGGTTTGTCTTGTGCAGCATGTAGATGATGGAAATCTTTCTGCTTGTACAAGTAGTCAAAAAATTTGGAGTTAGAATCTAGTTGTCTTGGGCAAAGGAGTGGGGAGGAGAGGAATTAAGCCCATATCTAGACATCTTCAAAGATATAAATTTAGACTCCAATATAGTGGTCTTATGTTTGAATTTCCATGTAACAATAGGTTTATATGGCATGATAAGAAGTCTGAGTACAACAATCAAATTACATTTTGTGTTTTAAGTTGCCACTAATGATCAGAAAAATAGAATTTTACATTCACACACACACACACACACACACACACACACACACACACACACACGAACTGTTCCTTCAGTTTCCTTCTGAAAGGAGGATCTTAAGAATCAGAATAAGACCTTTGCACCGAGACCAATACTGTACCTAATTAAATTAAATTTCAAGGCTGGGGAAATGGGACAATGGATAAAGTGTTTGCTACATAAGCATAAGGACTTGAGTTTGGACCCCTAGCACCAGTTTTAAAGCCAGGTGTCACAGTGCACATGCTAACCTGAGAGCTGGGAGGTGAAGAACAAGAGAATCCTGGGAGTCTAGTTAAAATGGAGTGTTCAGGTTTCAGTGGAGATCCTGACTTAAACAGTGAGGAAGATGACTGGATGGCAATCTGTGGCCTCCACACATGCCTCCCTGGGTGGCCACACCTGTATGCCCACACACCCATACTCACACACACACAAACACTGGTACAGAGAAACAGAGAAAGAGGCGAGAAACAGAGACAGAGAGACAGAGAAGACATAGAGTAGGTAAATTTCATTTATTTACAGGAATCTTTTCTCTCCTCGCTATCTAGTTATTATGGCCAAGTGATCGATGCAAAGTTATGTAAGGCCAAACTTTAGTATATAATTTCTCAGATAAATTTGAAGAATAATTAAAATATCTTGCCGAGTGTGGTGACACACTCCTTTAATCCCAAAACTCAGAAGCCAGATGAAGGCTGATCTCTGCGTTCATGCCCAGCCTGGTCTAGAGAGCAAGATTCAGGACAGTCAGAGCTACACAGAGAAACTCTGTCTCAAAAACCAAACAAACAAACAAAAAAGAACAAGCAAAAAATTCCAATACCATATTCATTTTTGTCATATAAAACACAATGAGGAAACATGACAAATGGTATTAGCTTAAGGCTAGCATCAGTTCCAAAATCTGAGTTGGATAACCATGTGGTGGTTTGAAAGAAAATGACCCCCAAAGGGAGTAGCACTATTAGGAGGTGTTGCCTTGTTGGAGGAAGTATGTCACTGTGGGGGTGGGCTTTGCGGTCTCCCATGCTCCAGATACTGCCAGTAAGACAGTTCACTTCCTGTTGCCTGTGGATCAAAATGTAGGATTCTCAGCTCCTTCTCCAGTACAATGTCTGCCTGCATTCCTCCATGTCCCATCATGATGATAATGGACTAAACCTCTGAAACTGTGAGCCACTCCAATGAAATGTTTTGCTTTATAAGAGTTTCCATGATCATGGTGTTTTTTCACAGCAATAGAAATGCTAAGACAGAAGTTGTTGTCAGGGACTGAGGTGTTGTTGTGATAGGCCTGACTGTGCTTTTGTTTGAAGGAATATGGACCTTGGTACTGTGGATTAGAAAAGTAGTTGAACACCTTAAGCACTGCTTAATGGGCCATCCTAATAGGAGCATGGAAGACAGTGTAGCTGGGTGTGATTTGAACTGTTCAGGCCTGGCTCAAGAGGGTTCAGAAGAGAAGAATTTTAGTATGTTGCCTAGAGATCATTCTTGTGATATTTTGGTGAAAATGTGGCTGCTTTTTGCACTTGTCTTAAAAGTCTGCTGAGTTCAAATTGAAGAGTTTTGGATTAATTCCATTGGCAAAGGAAATCTCAAAACAGCCTAGTATAGGCTCTGTCATGTGGTTATGAGTGGTAGCTCTAATGAAGATTTAAAATGAAAAAGAACAAACTGAACAAGTCAAACTATAAAGTGTACACTTTGAGGAGAAAAAGGGTACCAGGAAGATGTAATTGAAAAGGGGGGCCATGTTCCAGCCCCAGTAAGCAGCAGAACTTGGCTGCTTTGGCCACATGGTTCTGGCTTTAGAGTTAATGATAAAAGAAAGGGACTATGGAATTTGCCTCTAAGTGATGTGTTTACCTAAGTTATTCTAATATCGATAAAAACTCAAGAGTCAGATGCTGGGGTAAAAACCTGATAAATCCAAAGAGCAATGAAGGAACAATCAACTGACCCTAACTCTCCACAGTGCTCAGATTAAAAAGGACCATGAATCTCTCTAATCCCCTTCCTATATCTCCCTGTGCCCAAAACCAAATTCAGGTCAGTCAACTGTTGACTGCACCCTCTGATTCAAGGTAAATTTTATTGTCAGTCACAGAGTGGCAGTGCAAACAAATATCCTGCAACACACAAGTCTAAGGAAAGCTGCTGAGTCTAGGCATGTATCAGGGGTGTCCCTGAATGGAGGCCCAGAGAGGTTATTGTGTGAAGCTGTGAGGTGAAGCCTGGATTGCTTTGGAGACCCCAAGATGTTAGAGATGCCAGAGCTGTGGGATACCTGCTAAGGAGAGCTGCTAACAGGGGGTGGAACCAGCCCAGGAGAGAGAAGTGTGCTGCAGTCAACAAAGCTGATAAGAGTTGGAGAGCTGGCCAGGCGGTGGTGGCGCACGCCTTTAATCCCAGAACTCGGGAGGCAGAGCCAGGCGGATCTCTGTGAGTTCGAGGCCAGCCTGGGCTACAGAGTGAGTTCCAGGAAAGGGGCAAAGCTACACAGAGAAACCCTGTCTCAAAAAAAAAAAAAAGAGTTGAAGATCTGAAGAGCATTTTGACATCAGATATGGAGATACAGGGTTTAGAGTTTGCCCAGCTAGTATTATTCTGTCTTGCTTTGATCTAGTATTTCGTCACTTTGCTCCCTTCCCTACTATGTCTTGTAATGGTAATGAATATCCTATGCATTGGAAGTATGTGACCTGCTTTTTTATTTTAATTTTATAGGTGATTACAGTTAAGAGATTTCATGAATCTCAGAAGAGACTTTGAACTTTAGACTGTTATAGTATATGGACACTTTTGAAGTTGGACTGAATGCATTTTTGCATTATGATATGGCCACAAGCCTTTGGAATTCAGGGAGTAGAATATAGTGGTTTGAAAGAAAATATCCCCCAAAGGGAATGGCACTGTTAGGAAGTGTGGGCATGTTGGAATAGGGTGGCATTTTTAAAGGAAGTGTGTCACTGTGGAGGTGGGCTTTGAAGTCTCCTATGCTCAAGCTACACCCAGCAAGACAGTTTACTTCCTGTTGCCTGTGGATCAAGATGTAAGACTCTCAGCTCCTTCTCAAGCACCATGTCTGCCTGTACATTGCCATGCTTCCTGCCATGATAATAATGGACTAAACCTCTGAAACTGTAAGCCAGCCTTAATTAAATGTTTTCCTTTATAAGAGTTTCCGTGGTCATGGTGTCTCTTCACAGCAATAGAAACCTTAACTAAGACAAATCACTGACTTTTAACTTTTTCTTTTAGTTCCTCCTTCTCTTCTTCCTTCTCTTCCTCCTGCTTTCTCTCTCCTCCCACATTTTTACAAACATCAAAATACTTTATTCTTTGTATCTCCCCCTCTACAGATTACTCTTCACTCCTTCTGATTTCAAGACAAGCTAATCTATATCACCCCTTGGTTCCAAACTTCAGAGCTACATCTCCTCTGTTGGTAAAGCTCAGGGTAGGGGTGCTGAAGGAATTTAGTTCAGCACTTCATGAGAGGAAAGCAAACCAGTTTGGGTGAGGCCAGAACTTCAAGAGAACAGAAGCGTCAAAAGGCTAGGTTGATCAGGCATAGTGACATACACCTGTAGTCCCAAAATTTGGGACTCAGAAGCAGGTGGACTGCATCAATTTGAAGGCTAGTATGGTCTACCTAGTGAATTCCAGACCAGCTAATACCATGTAAAGAAACGTTGTCTCAAAACAAGGGGTGTTGGGGGGCTACTATAGGTGAATGATATGTGGTCTGTTTTTTAGCTAGCTTTAAGGATTTAAAGGAAGGTCTAAACTCTGAGGGAGAGAAATTTAAAGATAATAAAAGTGAAGAGTGGAGTGAGGTAAGATAGAAACATGAAGTAGATTTGTTAGAGACACCAAAAAATAGACACCAAAGACCGGAATCATAGTTCTAGCCAAAACCAGATGTGCCCAAGAACTCTTGATTTCTTATACCATCAAAATCTATCAAAAGCTGAGATTCATTGTAATTGTAAAAAAAAAAAA
Source organism: Peromyscus nudipes (assembly GCA_902168325.1). Taxonomy (NCBI): domain Eukaryota; kingdom Metazoa; phylum Chordata; class Mammalia; order Rodentia; family Cricetidae; genus Peromyscus; species Peromyscus nudipes. Next base: position 37,628 of record CABHPH010135244.1, read on the forward strand.
AATTCAGTTGCCAGTGATCCACAACAGAGAATATTCTCAGAAAGAGTCCCTTTCATTTACCTATTGATAGAAAATGAGGAATAATATAATCATATGACTGTTTAAAGGGTCTGATGCCTCAACTGCCTTACTTCCTCACACACAGAAATGATGCTATACATTTCCTATAAATCACCTTGCACCCACAGCCTATGTACTAGTCTGCTTATGTTTCTACCCATCTCATATCAGTTTTATTCTGTGGCATGGTTTTCATTTCTCTGCTTCAAGTGGTCTGATGTACTGTAACTACCCTTCCTATTTTGTTTGACAGTCTGTTTTCTTCTCTATAGTCTTACTTAATAATCCCTTTGGCTACTCTATAAGCAAAGTTGGATTTCCAACATTAGAGACAAGGTCTCATATATAATTAGTTTGAAATTCATTAAATTCTACTTTATGATTCTGATATCCTCTTGATCCTTGTTAAAACAACTTTTTACTTAACTCCAATTCTATAATTTACTTCCATACTCTTCTGAAATAATTTATACATTTGTACCCATATATAAAATTTTATATTACTAGATTTACTTTATGCTTTTGTTTTTTTAATATTTGCATGTAAAGAATGTGATGTTTTGAAATGAAATTCAAACCTAAACTTGAAATTCATGTATTTCATTTCATATGTCCCTTATACTCATAGGCTGAAAGTAATTGCACACAGTATTTGTTTGACTAATCACTTAAGGTCAAGTCTGTAAATTTCCATTTACAGTGATACCTTGTAACTGGACAGAAGTCTTTCTTGGTTCCTTAATTCTGGAAGGAAAGAATCTAGCCAGAGATACAGTGATAGAGACAGTTTAAGCAGAAGTTTATTTAGTAAAACAAAGTGACAGTGTACTCCAGAGGCTTAAGAAGGCTGAATCATGGTGTGGGTCGGGTGTCCTGCTGGGTTCTGTATTCTGAGCTCCTAAGAAGTTTATTAAAGCTCCTTCCCTCTTGTGATATCATTGTTAAATTCCCCATCTTTTGTGTCCAATTGTACTGCACTTGATTTGGGGCCAAGAAATCCCTGAGATATTCTAGAATCTTCTAAATGGAAAACCAGAGGTAGGCTTTGACATCAATTCTCCTGGCCAGAGTTATATAATCAGTACTAGATGGGGGATTGGAAAGTTGACCATCTGTAGGGACTTAGGCCCCTCCAATCACTGACTGGGTAGTTTGAGTTTGCAAAGTATATGAAAATCCTAAATATTCTGAACTCAGTTTTTGACATAATTTTGATAGAGACAATGAGAACAATAAACACATATACTCTTTGAGGTTATTTAAGGATATGCCCAACACTTTTAATGGCCTGTGGAATCTGCAGTTTCATTTATGAAAGGGCTGAGGAAGCCACGGGTTTCAAATGAACCTGGTAGCAGCCACAACACAGACAGAATGATGAGCATTATGAATAAGTAGCAAATCACTGTCAGCGCCTGACGCAGACAAGTCAGGAGCAGAGTGGGAAGCACAAGGGTCCCAACAAGCAGACAGAGGCTGTGAACTGAGGCTCACTTATGCTGTGGTAGAGAATTCCACTGTTGACGGGGACCACATATCTGTTTTGTATGAGGCACTTTAAATCCTCTGTGGGTTCACAGTTCCTGGAGGACTGTGGTGGGTCTTCTATGGGTCTGCCGGAGGGGAGTAACACTTGACTTGTGAATGAACAATTCAGCTGGAGAGCATAAGCATCACAGTTGCTGAGGGTGGAAAGCAAGACCATGATAGGAACTCTCCTGTTGGCCCAGGGGACCAGCTTTCTAGTTCTGGATAACCATTTGACTGCCTGATTAGTAAAGGAGAGGTTTCATAGGCCTATGTGGCCTCTTAACACCAGAAAGACATGTTGGGTTAGACTAAATTTCAGAACCAAAGAGAGTCATGGGTGAAGCATGATCTCCTATGCAAAAGCGCAAGGGAGTTTAGTTTTGATGGGACCCAGGTCTTGGTCTGTATTCTGAGAAGAACCAAGCCAGGGCTGCAATGTCATAGAGCAGAGTCCACTCAGAGTGTGCTTTCAGGCATGACTGGAAGACTCAGTGTTTCCTGGGAATTGTAATTTCCATGAAGAATGTAGGCTCCTTTGTCACCTGGTAGGAAATCTGGGATGTGGAAGATGACACCTTTTCATTTTGTAGAAACCAGGGAAGCACAACACTGGAGATTATTTTCTTCATGAACAGATTATCCAGCTAGATAGTCTTTTCTGTCAGGGTTGGAAGTTTTCTACACACAGTATGGTATCAAATCATCACAAATAGTGTACTTGTAGCCTCAGCAAGAGGGTGACTGATAAAGCGCTTCTCCCAGTTTTCTCAGAGACATGAGCACCATCCGTTGGCCATGCTAAACCAAGAGAGGGCACCTTGAAACTTGTAATCACTTCGCTTATATGCTCAACAGACTGTCCATGGATTTACTTTTGTTTGTGGAGGGGTGAAGGAGGAAAGGTCTTTCATGATCTTTTTAGTTGGTCTTTTATTTCTGTTTTTGTTTTGAGACCTGGCCTCAGGTAACCCAAGCTAGCTTTGTACTCACTATATAGCAGAGGCTGGTCTTAAACTCCTGATCTTCCTGCCTATAATACCTAAGTGCTGAGATTATGGATATGTGCTACCACATCTGGCTGTCTGTAGCTCTTTCAAGTTCCTTCCCTCTGTGTCCTTTATTTTTTTGTACAAAACAAATCTCATTCATTTCTATTTCAAGTCTTGTGTCACCTTCAATATCTGGGTGTGGTTGAAGCAGGGAGGAGGGAACAAGGAAAGATAAAAATCCATGGTGAAGACAACGATGATTTTTTGTTTGCTCTGGGCAATACTTTTATAATTATTTGCTTTATTTTTTGAGATTATAACATAATTACATCATTTCCCTCTTACTTTTACTCATTCCAAACCCTGTTACTATTTTATTGCTATGAGGAGACACATGACCAAGGAAACTTACAGAAGGAAGCATTTAACTGCGATGCTCACAGTTTGAGAGTGTTAGTCCATGATCATCAAGGCAGGCAGACATGATGCTTGCATCAGTAGCTGTGAGGTCACATCTGATCAGTAAGTTATAGGATAGAGAGAAGGACACTGGAACTGGTGTGGGGCTTTGAAACCTCAAAGCCCATCCCCAGTGACACACCTCCTCCAACAAGGCCACACTTATTCCAACAAGGCCATACCTCCTAACCCTTCCTAAACAGTTCTACTAAGTAGGGAATAAGCATTCAAATATATGAGCCTGTGGGGGCCATTCTTATTCAAACCATCTACTTCCCTCATGACCACTTCTTTCATCAATTGTTCACATACACACACACACACACACACACACACACACACACACACATGTGAAGAGGGGAGGATTTGAGTGGAGAGGTGTGCTAGGCATGAAAAACATGGCATCTAACATCTAAAGAAGTACTTTTTAAAAATAAATACTAGCTGTGACCATTACGTTTGTTTGCTGTATAAAATACAGTTTTATTATATAACTGTGGCTGACATTGTACTCATTAAGTACTCCTGACTAGCCTCAAAGTCATGGCCGTTGTCTTGTTACAGCTTCCTGACTGCTGGCTTACAGGCATACACCACTTCACCAAGCTGACAGTCTTGCTCTGATCATCAAGATTTTAACACCTTGATAATATTTTCACAATATTTTAGAAAAGAGGAAGCCCATTTTATTGTGCTTTACAGGGTTGCCAAGGGCAGAACACACTTCAAGTTGACAACATAACTGAGAGCTGCTCACCTGAGTTTACATGAGTCTTGATGGACTAGCATTCCCCATTCCCTGCAGTATCCTCTACCAGGCTGGCATCCATGCCTGCATGTAGATCATACAGTAACCCCCGTCACCTGCTTCATGCAATCCAGGAAGGGCCCTATCATACAATGAAATAAAGAAAACAGCCTGTCTCCTGTGGCAGAACAATGGCCACTTGACCCTGGGTGCCTCTGAAACCTCAGGTTCAGTGGGTTGACAGGGTGAGAAGCAGCAAATGTGTCTGTCCCAGGCAGCATGGATCCATCTCATTCTAGCCTTCAGGGACACCAAGGACATAGCTTGGTATGAAGTTACTGATGACACAAAAGAAGCCTTCCTCACAGATCTCAGAGATGGCTTTGATGATGTCTTACTCAGCCAGGCCAACTGGACCTGGTAGAACCACAGCTTGTTGGGGAATATTATTTTAAGGTGTGTTACTTACATTTATGTTGCATTTGTTTAACTCTGTGAAGCTGTGTTACTGTGCCTGTCTAAAACACCTGATGGGCTAATAAAGAACTGAACGGCCAATAGCAAGGCAGGAGAAAGGATGGGCGGGGCTGGCAGGCAGAGAGAAGATATAGAAGGAGAAGAAAAGAGATGGAGGAGTGAAGAGAAGGAAGTAGCCAGAGAAGGAGGAGGACCCAGGGACCAGCCACCCAGCTACACAGCAAACCACGGAGCAAGAGTAAGATTAACAGAAGAGAACAGGAAAAGCCTAGAGGCAAAAGATAGATGGGTTAATTTAAAGTTAATAAAAGCTGACTAGAAACTAAGCCAAGCTAAGGCCAGGCATTCATAATTAAAAGTAAGCCTCTGTGTGTGATTTGTTTGGGATCTAAGTGGTGGGCCCCCTTAAAAGAGTAAAAACCCCCAAACAACAACAGCTGACTCCTAATGCAGCTGAGCTGGGAAACTGGTTTTAGCTGTGATCACTTCAGCACACTGGAATCCTTCTGTGCTGCCTCTCCTGCTAAGGACTCCATGGTCTGTGTCTTCCCTCTTCCTTTTCATTAAACTTATTTCAACCACAGACACTAACCCTGAGCAGTTACTGAGTGCCAACTTTCACTCTTGGGTGGATATCACATAACTTCCTAATATTAAAGATCTAGTAGGAATTACATCATGTAGTTCTCTCTAGACATAAAAAATAAGAATGTAGTAGACCAAATGCTGAACAGCTATAGAAAATTCTTAAATCTCATTTCCCTAGTTAGTGTTGCCACTCAATTCCTGTGTTGTGATTCTAGCACTGAGGGTGGTGTTAGTAAATAAGCCTTTTGGGAGATGATTATATCATGATGGTAGAACCCTAGTAAATGGCTTTAGTGTTCTTATGAGAGAGATTCCAGAGATCAGGCATGATCTTTGAACCACATGATGACATAGTCAGTGCTTTTGAGCAGAAAGAGGGACCAGAGATGAAATCTGCTGTTCCCCTGACCTTGGACTTTCAAACTTCCAGAAACAGAAAAATTTCTGTTATTAAAAAGGCACCTAATATTATATTTTGTTATAGTAGTTCAAACCAGACAAAAAATGCTGCAAAGTACTATTTTAGTTGACAGAAACATAAAAGGAGAAGAAACCAAAGGTCTTAAAATAAAATTACATTCTCCAATGAAGAATGCACTTGTTGGATAAATACATCCTTAGTAGTATAAAATATGTAATAGATCAGTATCTTAAAAAACTCTGCATTCTATGAACACTACAGCAGTATTCACAAGAGCTAGGATATGAAAACAAACTTAATGACCTGTGACAAAAGAACAGGAAAAGAACAGAAATATCTTACCATTTCCAACAGCATGGAGGAACCTGACCTTTATCCTAAGTCCACTAAGCCAGAACATGAAGACAAATGCTCCATGATCTCACTTACATGAGACACCTCAAGTGGTTAAATTCATGTGCACCAAGTACTACACGATAGTGGTTTCTGAGAATTGGGGCTGAGCAGTGGGGGTACAATGGAAAGATGCTGCTCCAAGTGTACAAAGTTTCAATCGTGGCAGATGAGTTTCAGCACAGTAAAGTGACTATGGCTAGTATTGTACTGTGTCATATACTTGAAACTTGCTGAAAGATTAGTTCTTAAGTATTCTGAACAGAAAAAAAAGATAATGGAATCTATGTGAGATGATGAGCATGTTAATTAGTTTGATGGCAATTATTTCACAATGGCATATTTCAAAATATCAAATTGCACACATTAAGCATATTGTTTTTGTCAATCCCAAGCTATGAGCTGGGAGAGGAATAGAGTTATAATAAGGCAAGGGAAAAAATCAGTGGTGAGGTTATTCAGTTGATATTTATCCATATTATATGTTGCTAAAGAATATTCCATGTATATTTATATCTCAGCTTATTTGTATGTTCATCAATTAATGCACATTTGGCCTATTAGTTTGGAGAATGTGTGTGTGTGTGTGTGTGTGTGTGTGTGTGTGTGTGTGTGTGCATTGCTATTATTAACATTTAAAAATTATTTGCAGGAGGATATATTTTTATTCTTTCTTGAGTAAGCACTTGGAAATGTGTTTATAACAAAGGGTCAGACACTTTTCCACAGTTGTGGCAGCATTAAACTCCTACAAGCAAATCTGTACAAGGAAGTTGTTCTATACCTTAACAACCACTGGACACTTTACCCACACTGTGAGGCTGTAGTGATATCTTACTATAATTCCTATTTAACTACTCTCAAATGTTATTAGGGACTTGCCTTAATAATCTTCTTCCTAGGGGCCCAGAAGAGAAGCTATGAATGGCGAGAATTATTTTCAGGAAAAGAATCTAGGTACACTGAGCTCTCAGTCCATCTACTTTATTCCTCTGAGATAAATCCTATCTACACAACTTCAGTTCTGTTCTCATGCCTAGCTCCTTTCTTGCCTGATTTCTCTCTACCTTTATCTGCTGTTCCCTCTAAGTTATATCTTAAGTCTCTCATCTTAGTTCTGCCCCATCTTGGTCTTTTTTCTCTCGTTCTTACCCATCTAGTTCTTACCCATCTGGCTCTTCCTCATCTTCCATCTCATTCATCTAATTCTCCATCTAGTTTTCCAGTCAAAATCCTCTCCAGTCAAAATCCTCTCTAAGTCTCTGAGGTTTACAATTATATACCCATGCAATAGCAATGCTCTAGCCAAAGCAAAGTCACCAGGCTTAAATTCTAACAGGGTCATAAAGGCAGACAAGAGTTTTCCTCAGTCAGTGACTGTCAGGCTTTCTTTTACAACTCAAAAAGGGAGTGGTAAAGGAAGAGGTCAACTGAGAGCTAAAATCGGTTAATATATCAGAAAAGGGGATTTTATGTGCTCAAACTACATTCCTAGAAGTGGTTAGGTAAAAATGTTAGGAGTCTATAATGTTAGTAAGGCTGTATAAGAAAGGAGGGTCTCAGTTTAAATTGCACAAGAAATAAAACTATCCACCTGACCTAGGAGACAGGCGTTATTTCCATAAGGGTGTTACTTAGTTCAGGAGATTGTTTGGCCTTGGATGCTTGATAGGTATTTTAGATAAATATACTGTTAGGAGTTCTTGGAAGCACACATAGCATATAAGAAAATCATTGTAAGAACCAGCCAATATATATACAAAAGCTAAAATATCACCAAGACTTCTTAAGCCATGGCTTGACCTTCAGAAAAGTCCTTGACCTTTCCAAGTAGTAGCTTTTGTCATAGCAGCTGGATTCCATTCTATTTTCCTGCGGCTTGCAGCAAACTACAACATTGAACAACAGAGATCAGAACAAAACTTACTTTCAAATATCATAGGTAAGTTGCTTAGGCTCTCTATACCTGTTGTTCTTCTTCCTCTAATTGTTGCTACTTATAGTACCGGCATCATAGCATAATTTGGAGGATTGGTACATAAACGATAGAAAATTCTCAGAATAGTGTCTGATGCATAGAAAGTGTATAATGAATGTTTTCAATTTTTGTTACTGCCCATTTTAGCTAAAAAAAAAGTTTAGTTATATCAAATTCAAGTGTCATTTGCATATATCAAATGCAAACTTTAGTTATATCACAATATCAACTTTCTTAAGCTATTCCTGGAAATATTTTACATTGTGGAGAGGCCACCAAAACAAGGAAGAGTGTGTGTAAATGTTAACTTCTCTTACCTCCCTGTATCCCAAATAAACATAAAATGTCAGGAAGCAGGCAGATGGTTTCATTAAGTTGATTTCTGTATGGCTAATGAAGAAATTAGTTTAAGATTCCACATATCTTGGCAATGTTGGGGTTGGAGTTATAGGTAAAAGAGAAAGAATAGGGAGAAGAAAACATAAAAATAGATTTTTGGGAGAAGAGAGGAAGTACAAGGAAACATACCAGGGCAGACAGACAAACCAGATGAAGCCTCAAAAGGGCTGAAAAGGCATCATGGAAGTCCTGAGATTGAAGACTGACTCAGTAAACAGGATTTAGAAAGTTAGAACAGCAAGATCTAGATCAAATATGAATACCAATTCATGCAGAAAATTGAGTCAGTATGAGAAAAGAAGAAACTGATACCTTCTGTTCACTAAAGGTAGAATCTTAAAAAACAAAACAGTGCCTCCAACTGAATTGTAAGCTCAAGGAGGCCTCCAATATTGGAAGCAAATATTTCTATAGAAAAAAAAAGTCTCCCTGGTATACTGAGGAAGAATACATTCACCAAGGACAGGTTACAGATCCAAGTCTCTAGTAAATAATAACCTACTCTTTCCCTTTCCCTTTCCATTCTGGCCACTAAGCACTGTAGTCTGGGCCATTGTGCACCATGTCAGCTTATGAACTGGCCCCTGGACTAATTATGCTTCTTCTACCACTCCTCTTAAACCTCTTTCTGATTGCCCTAATCCACTCCCCCAACTCCACAACTTTACATTCAGCTACTCTATACATACCTCTTATCCCAACACTTGGACTTTGATCCTTCACTTTTCTCTTTGCCCCACCTTACCTCCCTCTTATCCCTCTTTACTCCCAGGCCTCCTCCAAGAAAAAGGACAAAGCACAAGTTTAGCCTGTCTCCAGAATTTTTTTCATGCATATATCTGTGTGTCAGGCATTTGTATAGATGTTTCTCTGGAAGCTACAATAGGCTTTCCAATCCCCTGAACCTTTCCAACCCCTGAAGTTACAAGCAGTTGTGAGCCATGCAATACAGATGATTTACTTTGAACTCAGGTCCTCTGGAAGATTTGTAAGTGCCCTTAACCCTTGGTATTCTTTCATCACAAACCTGTAATGCCATCCATGAAAATAAAATAATAATACTTATCGACAAACCCAGTCCTACAGAAAGCACTAGAAGGAAAATTCCAACCTAAGGAAGTCAGATACACCCTCGAAAACACAGGCAATAGATAAAGACACAGAAGTAAACCCCAAAGAAGAGAAGTACATACACACTACCACCAAAAAATTACAGGAATGAACAATCACTGGTCATTAATATCCCTTAATATCAATGGACTTAATTCACCTATAAAAGACATAGGCTTACAGAATGGATATGAAAGCAGGACCCATCTTTCTGCTGCATACAAGAAACACATCTCAAATTCAAAGATAGACACTACCTAAGAATAAAAGGCTGGGAAAAGACTTTCCAATCAAACGGTCTTAAGAAATAAGCAGGTGTAGCCATCCTGATATCCAGCAAAATAGACTTCAAACTAAAATCAAAAGAGATCAAGAAGGGCATTATATACTCATCACAGGAAAGATCCACCAAGATGAAGTTTCAATTCTGAACATTTATGCCCCAAACACAAGGGCACCTACATATGTAAAAGAAACATTACTAAAGCTTAAACCACATATAAAACCCCACACATTAATAGTGGGAGACCTCAACACCCCACTTTCACCACTGGACAGATCTCCCAAATCGAAACTTAACAGAGAAATAAAGGACTTAACTGATGTCATGACTCAAATGGACTTAATTGATATCTACAGAACATTCCATCCTAACAAAAAAGAATATACCTTCTTCTCAGCACCCCATGGAACCTTCTCTAAAATCAACCACATACTTGGCCACAAAGCAAATCTCAACAGATACAAAACAATTGGAATAAGCCCCTGTGTTCTATCAGACCACCATGGTTTAAAGTTAGATTTCAACAACAACAAAAACTACAGAAAACCTACAATCTCATGGAAACTGAATAATGCTCAACTGAATCACCAATGGGTTAAGGAAGAAATAAAGAAAGAAATTAAAGACTTCCTAGAGATCAACAAAAATGAAGACACCACATACCCAAACTTATGGGACACTATGAAAGCAGTGCTAAGAGGGAAATTCACAGCACTAAATGCCCACATAAAGAAGTTGGAGAAATCTCACACTAGTGACTTAGCACACCTGAAAGCTCTAGAACAAGAAGAAGCAAATCTCCCAGGAAGAATAGACGCCAGGAAATTATCAAAGTGAGAGCTGAAATCAATAAAATAGAAACAAAGAGAACAAAACAAAAAAATCAAAGAAACAAAGAGTTGGTTCTTTGAGAAAATCATCAAGATAGACAAGCCCTTATCCAAACTAACCAAAAGACAGAGAGAGAGCATCCAAATCAACAAAATTAGAAATGAAAAGGGGGACATAACAACAGACATTGAGGAAATCCAGAGAATCATCAGGTCATACTTCAAAAACCTCTACTCCACAAAACTGGAAAATCTAAAAGAAATGGATAATTTTCTGGATAGGTACCACATACCTAAGTTAAATCAAGACCAGATAAACTATTTAAATAGTCCAATAACCCCTAAGGAAATAGAAACAGTCCCCAGGACCAGATGATTTCAGCGCAGAATTCTCTACCAGATCTTCAAAGAAGAGTTAATACCAATACTCTCTAAATTGTTCCACACAGTAGAAACAGAAGGAACATTACCAAACTCCTTCTATGAGGCTACAATTACCCTGATTCCTAAACCAAACAAGGATACAACAAAGAAAGAGAACTACAGACCGATCTCCCTCATGAACATTGATGCAAAAATACTCAATAAAATACTGGCAAACAGACTCCAAGAACA
>CABHPH010135245.1:0-20724 GCA_902168325.1 Peromyscus nudipes
CCCCCCCATCACTCTTCTAATGCCACCAATTACTAGAGGAACCTAGCATACAACCATTCAAAAGTAACTGCGTGAATGAAACTATTCTTCAATGTTATCTAATAGAACATCTTTCACGACCAGTGGTTAAATATATATTACTATTCCAGTTCTTACAAAGATCCATGGGAAATGCTTGGTAAAACTACTGCTCTCTTAGTACCTTCTAAATGTTCTCTTACTCTTGTCTTTGGTCTGAACTAAGGTAACAGGAAACAGACACATTATCCAGTAAAAAGACCTGCAGTAGAATAAGCTCTGTTGTAATTAGCTATCAAAGATTATAGAATTTAACATTCTCATTTGCATTTACAACTATTAAAAAAGACATCTCAGATTTTCATTTTCATGCCAATGAATTGGCATTTCATTTCAGTAAAATTCTTATAATCTCCAAACAAAGAAAAATATAACTTGTCAGTCACGTTCTCTCTCTCTTTCTTTCTTTTTTTACCTGTTTTCTCGTTCATACATTTCCCTAGAGGCATTTCGAAGCTGATCAATTTCCAGATTAGTTTTCAATTTGATTTGTTCCAGTTCATCATGCAGTTTATTCTCATATTCTGTTTTATAATGGTCTCTGCAAAGACAAAAGGAATAGTCATGAAAAAAATAGACTATAATTCTCCAGGAAAGATTTTATTATTTTATATGAAGTACGCATTTACAGTATGTTTGGAAAACTTAGCCGTTAACCCAGCACCAGGCTCTTGACACATCACTACTGTTCCACAGGCTTCATTAATTTCTAAGATGGATATCAGTAATCCTGTTGGGTGCTCATCTTCAATGTCATTTCAATGCACAGGGCCGAGGCCTGAAGACTGATGCACATAGATGTTGCATGTTGAGACAAAGAATAAAAATGTAATACCAAGATCATTCTGACGTTAGAAAACATTTCCTTTTCTGCACAGCAAACAGAGCCACACATGAATTTTCTTTTTTTAAGGTAAAGTCAAAGTATTACATAGGGCACTAGTAGCAAGCACAGCACAAACCAATCAAACTAAACAGGCTGGGGAAAGTCAGAAATGTTGAACTGTTAAAGGCAAAATTTTAACTTGAAAAGTTTTTACTTTCTTCTTATGTGATGGATGTTCTGCCTGCATATATGTGCACCACGTGCATGCAGTACTCATGAAGGCCAGAAAATGGTGTCAGATCCCTGGAGACTGGCCTTACAGAGGTGACACAATGTGTGAGTCACCATGTGGTGCTGGAACCTGAACCCAGCTGCTCTGGAAGAGCAGCCAGCGCTCGCTCTGCAGCAGGCTTTTTCTTTATGGTCCACCAACCCAAATCAGGACACAGAGATTTCTTATTAGTTATGAATGCTCAGCCTTATCTTAACTCGTTTCTGGCCAGCTCTTTTAACTTAAATTAACCTGTTTCTCTTTATCTACCTTTCTCCTCGAGGCTTTTTACCTCCTTCTTTCTGCATATCTTACTTTCACTGCTTCTTGTGTCTGGCTTCTGACCCTGGGCCTCTCCCTCTTTTTCTCCCTCATTCTCTTCTTCTTTTCTCCATCTTTTTGAGCCTAGATTTCTCTATTTATTCTCTCTGCCTGCCAGCCCCACCTATCCTTTCTCTGCCTAGCTATTGACCGTTCAGCTCTTTATTAGACCAATTAGTGCCTTAGGCAGGCAAGGTGAAACAAATGGAACACATCTTTACATCATTAAACAAATGCAGCATAAACAAATGTAACACACCTTTACACAGTTAAAGTTATATTCTGCACCATAAACCAATGTAACACATCTTTACCTAGTTAAAATAATATTCCACAACAATGCCCTTAACTGCGGAGCCATCTCTCCCTCACCAAATTTTAACTTTTTAGTTTTTGGCATGCTGATGAATATAAAAAGCCCAAGAATTTTGAAGGCTATTAGTATAAAGGAACTCTACAGTATATACATATTTAGTAGAAGAGAGAAGGTAGACTTGAGATGCAGGGAGCCTGAGCCTAAGACCTGTGATTTGAAAACATATGATAAGTACCTTCTTATTCTTCTTTCATATTTCATCAGGAAAATCCCAAGTATGCTTAGACTTTCTTCAAAATGGTATTTCTATAGATGCTTTCAGACTTTCCAAAACTACTAATAAGAAATCTTAGCCACAGGGTCACAGGACATTTTTCTTTGAAGTTCTTAGACCTAAACCCAGGGCTTTGTGTATGTTAAGAAGTACTCAACCACGGAATTATGCTTTCCACCCAGCAATAGGACATTAAAAATATTGCTGACTCAGCATGTAAAGGTATTTACTACACAAGGCGTACAACCTGAGTTCTGTCCCTAGAACTCATGATAGAAGGACAGACTGACTCTTGAAAGTTGTCCTCTAACTGCCACATGAAGGCCACAAGGCCAACAACATCTGCATACACACAATAATAAGTTTAAAAAAAACTGAAAGAAAATAAATTATACACACATATCCTCCCGAAAAGAAATGGGCTTATCTTTTTAACAAATGGTGGTGGGAAACTGGATTTTCATAGGTAGAGTGTAACCAGGCTCTTATCTAACGGCACAGAAAGCAACTGAAGATTGGAAAAGATTTAATGTAAGGCACAGAACTTTGAAACTACTACAGGAAAATATGGTGAAAATGCTTCTAAACATAGACATAGGCCATGATTTCTGAAAAGAGCTCCAATAATCCAGAAAAGAAAAAGAACTGACAAACAGGATCACATGCAATTAAAAAGCTCCTACACAGCAAAGGAAACAATTAACTGTGAAAAGAAAGCCCACCAAGTAGATGAATTTGTCAGCTATACAATTGACGGGGAATTAATATCTAGAATTTGTGAAAACGAAAACAAAAACAAAAAACTATACAAATTAAAGAAAAAAAATCCAAGCAATGATTCAACCTAACAGTTTTCAAAAGAAGTACAAGTGGCCAATAAATATATGAAAGATACTCAACCACCCTGGCCATCAGGGAATTGTAAATTAAAACTGTATCAAGATTCTATCTCTTTCCAGTTATGAAAAACCAAAAGACAAAAATCCTAGCAAGAATTGTGGGTGGGAGTTGGGCAGACAGGGAACACTTACATAGGTGTGGTAGTGTAAATAATGCAGCCACTGTGGGAATCAGTCTAGAATTCCCTCAACAAACTGAAAAGAACACCCCCATCTGATCCAGCTATACCACTCTGGATTCTAAGACAGCGTACTACATACACAGCTGTACATCTGTCGTTATTCTGACACTATTCCCAGTGATCAAGATATGGACTCAGCCTATGTATCCATCAATAGGTGAATGGATAAAGAAAATGAGATGGGTCAATGCAATGACTCAGCAGGTAAAAGGGCTTGTTGTGCAAGCTTGATCTGCACCCTAGATCCCAGAGGAGAGAACTGACTCCTCAAAGTTGTCCTCAAACCTCCACACATGCCCTGTGGTACAGGCATACCACCCACCCCACACACCATACAAGCAATAATAAAATAAAGAGTGGTATATTTGTGTATATATTTTGGTCATTGAAAATAAGAGAGAATGAAATTATAGCATTTGCAGTAAACTGTGTAAACCTGGAGATCACATTAAGTGAAAAAAGCCAGATCCAAAAAACAAAGCCTTTCACGTTTTCTCACATGTAGAGTCCATGTTAAGGAAATATGTGTAGGGGTGAAGTAAGAGCGGGAGAAGAGACATGAGAGTAAGGGAAGTGGCGAGCATGAGCACAGAACAGAATGCACACAGGCAATTATAAGCCCGTGACTTTATACGAATAAATATATGATAATTAAATTTCTTTAACTAAAAGAAGGAAAATAGGCCTTTGTGGTTACTGGAAAACCACAATATCTATAAAAGGTCAACTAGAAGAGAAATCTTAGAAAGGAGACAATGAAAAGGACCTGTAGACCTCAAACTGCTCACGTTCCCACAAACCAACTCTCACCCACCCACAGAGTGCTCATTTACATCTATTACAAGGAAAGTAACGAGTCTTGCCTGGATGATACGTATTTTTCATACATGTCTTCTCTAGCCTTTTTGGTCTCTTCCAGCTGCACTTGCAGCCTTTCAAGGCGGTCTTCTTCGTGGGCACAGCGGACACTGAGCTCCATGTTTTGCCGATTGAGGTACTCCTTATCCTTCTGCAGGAGGGTGACTGTCTGCTGCAAGGTGGTGACCTATGGAAATTCAGAGACACGCCCAGAGCGAGGTGTCACTTCTCAAAGTTGACTTTCACTGTGTGGATCACAGAAAAAGTCTCCTTTAAAAAGTGAAAAACTTAGCCTTGTTTATGCAAAATTGCCTACTAAGTTTTCCCCTCTTCCTGGTAACTACATAAAAAGGAGAAAACGATGATTTCTCCCATAATTTTACCCTGGGCTATTTGTCAGTTAATATATAATAATCATGAGTGAGTCAATTTGGGAGCTTACCTCTTTTGATAATTCACTTCTTTCTTTAGCCTGAGCGATGTGAGAGGCTTCAAGTATTTCATGTTTTCTTCTAACCTCGAGTACTTCCTGTTCAAGAGCATCACGCTCACTATGAAAATAAAATCAAATACACATGGAAATACAGAAACCTCTTTCACAGTTGAAAGGGGCTGAGTGGCAAGAGCTGACCAGAACAGCGGGGCTTTTGTGTGTCTACTTTTCAAATTCCGAAGCTTCAAGACCATGTTCAGGTCAGTAACTATGCACATTTAGAGTTAGTGTTACATACATGCATAAACTACACTAAGCAGTAAATGACACAGTTCTTTCTAAGGTTCAATTTTATTCTTCCCCACTATTGTTAGGTTTTTGTTGGTGCTGTTGTTGTTTCAGACATGGTCTCAATTAGTCTACACTAGCCAACAACTCATAGCAATCCTCCTGTCTTAGTTTTCCCATGCTGTGATTACAAGCATGAGCCATCCCACAGGGCTCCACTCTTACCTTCAAGTTAAAGCTTTTAAACAGTTAAAAAAAATAAAGAACTGAAATATAGCTTCAGGCTTTATTAGGGTCAAAAATCCATCATACTTTTTAACTGGCACTGCACAGCAGCACACAGGCAGGCTTTCAGGGCACTGTTTCCTTCACACAGTGCTTATGATTAGGCCAAGTATTTTAAGTTTCTCCTTCAGATGAACAGAACAGCGAAACTAAGGAGTGGGCCAAACCCTTCAATGGGCATCTTTAAAACTGAGCAGAGGAATACTTTTGCTCCTAACTCCTCTTCCCTAGTCACAACAGCTGTGGGACTTTACTCCACAGACTCCTGGACTGCCACAGGAGAATTGTTTTCTTTTCCCTTGTTTTTCAATATGCCACGTAGATGAAAGATACATCCTATTCTCTGACAGATTTTACCCGAGGCTGCAGATTCCATTGATGATTCAGAATAAAATATGAGTAATGAGGCTATAAAGCAGCCATCCTGACATACTCATATGTTTATTAGTTGAAATGGTACTGTTCAGATCTTCTTTCCTCATTTAGTGTTAGCACGCCCTTGTAGGTTCTTATTCTATCAATGGGTTATAACTCATAATTGTCAGTATTTATTTTTATACCCAGGTATACTATATTGTACTTAGTTGCCTGGAGGTGCTTCAGTTTCTACTGTGGTGTTAACTGGAACTACAAGTATCAATATAATTTTGTCCAGTGTGTCACACTCTTCTGGCTTCCCTCTCTCCTGTCCTTGCCAAGGAATAATAGCTGATATAGCAATGATCACAGCCCAAATACTACTTTTGAAATACCACTTCCTGTTACTAGAAATCAGAGCTCTTTAGAGAAAGGGTCAAGGAAACATGACGTTATGCCAGAAGCTGTAGAACTGTTGAAACAAAAGTGACTCCAATGTAAGTTAGTGGTTTTAACTGCCACATAGAATTTTACGTAGAAATAAGTCTGTTCTTCAGAAGCACTTGAGCTCTAGAGATAATGTAATATCTATATGTCTATATATTTGGGAGAACTTATCAAGGGGCATATCCCCCAGGCTCCCTTCTATTTTCATGGCTTGTCCTTCTCTTTTTATTCTGGGTAGTGCTGGCGGCTGAACCCGGGGTCCCAGGGCTCCCCCAGTGAGCTACATACAGTACCAGGCTTGGTACTTGAGTTAGGACTTTTGTGAGAGCCCACACTGCACTCAGGAACTCATCATCTCCCTACTTCAAATGCCACCTGGGATTTCACGTCTGTTGCCACCATACATGGCTTGTCTATAATTTGTTTTTAACTTATTCACGAACCCAAGGTTTAGTTGAAACCCTTCCCCCCCCTTCTTTTACTGTCCTATTTTTAACATAGGAAGTACTTATACTTTTTAATCAGGTTATATTTTTCTTTCTAGTTT
Organism: Peromyscus nudipes; assembly: GCA_902168325.1. Classification (NCBI taxonomy): domain Eukaryota; kingdom Metazoa; phylum Chordata; class Mammalia; order Rodentia; family Cricetidae; genus Peromyscus; species Peromyscus nudipes. The sequence continues at coordinate 6,383 of CABHPH010135245.1, forward strand.
TTGCTATAAAAAACAGAAACATAAAAAATAGAGATACTATAGTGAATATCCATGATTCTATTATGCAGTCTTGATAATTATCAACTACAACTTGTTTCATTTACTGATGAATGAGACAGGGAGCTGTGAATTATTCTGATGATTATAATTTTTCTCATTTTATTTACCATTTCTGTAGATTTAGAGAGGAAAATATGAAATCAAATATCAATTGTAAGTATCATCTTACCGTCTCAAACTACTTCATTTTAAAATGCCTCTTAGGGAATAAGTTGGAGGGAAAGAAGGTTCAGTGCGAGTGGGAGGGAGACAACAAGGGTGGGAAGGGGTGAATATGATCAAAATATATTTTATATATATATACGTGTATATGAAAATATCATAACAAACCCATTATTATGTATTATTAATTATGCTAATAAAAGTTAATTAAAAATAAAATGTTTCTTTCAAAATTCAGCTTTATTCAGGAGTTCACTGACTATAGCTCTCACAAATTTCAAGATCAAATAATTACCATATTAGAGAATAATGATAAATACTATTACATACCACACACCAGTCAAGGTGGGAATAGAAGCACCAATATATTGGCTAAATCTCTGTAAATTCACTTAAAACATTCTAATATTCGTTGACTGACTGCTGAACTTCAAGAATTCTAGCTGTAGCAGATACACTAAATGAACAAGTAAGGTAAATCCACTCTATCTGCAAAGATACAGTACTAACATACTCTAAACTGTTGACAATCGTCCTTTGGTTAATCTTTTCTTGTTGTTCTGTTTTTGGAGACACGGTGTCTCTGTGTAGTGCTGGCTTTGCTTGACCTCAACTCTGGACCAGGCTGGCCTTGGACTCAGAGATCTGCCTGCTTTTGTCTTCTTCTGATTAACGGGATTAAAGGTGTGCACCACAGCCACCTGGTCTCCTTTGGTTAATCTTACACTTAAGTTGACATTACATGAAATTCATCAAATAACACTTAGCAAGTATTCACACAAAGCATTTTACAGGGGTCCTATTTCTCTTACATCTGAAAGGGTGGAGGCAACTTCTACATAAAGTAAAAAGCACCAGTAGAAAACCACAGTTGATGCCCACCAAGCTGCATATTTTCACACTGAAGGAGGAAATGGAGAAACGACTATGTGGGGGTACAAATTCGGTGACTGCGGTGAACACTAACAGCGACAATCCCCATGGCCACCTTTACCTCTTGACTTTGTCGTAGTTCTCTTGACGGTAATCACCTTGCTGAACTAACTGTTTGGTGTCTGCCAATTCCAAGGCCAAGCGCTGACATCGAATTTGAAGTTCAGATTTGCTTTTTCTATCTTCCTCATATGTCTATAAATCAAAGGAAGAATTACTCATTTCAAAATGAACATAGTAGATGAAATTTTGTACTGAATTCTTCTATTGTGCTATGAAATGACCTTATAACTAAACTAAAACATATTCAAATTATTTATAATAGTTAGTTACTCAAAGACAGGTCATCTTGAATTCACAAGATTATTTGTAAATTAAATCCAAAACTATTAAATTATTTCTATGGATTGGTTTGGGTTAGATATTATACATACAAAGATGAGTAACACAGTTTATTCCCTGTTGAAAACATAAAATACAACACTGGAATAGCAGCCTCCAAATTTCTATCAAGAGCTGTTTGAAAGACATAATTGTGGGAAACCTGCAAACAATGTTTTGCTTTGGTTGAACATCATGGCCAGGATCCTACACTGGGGTTCTTTGTGAGAATGGAATGCTACTGAGCTCATTATAGGATTTAGCTGAGAATGCTGTGTTACTTCCCAGGGATCATCCTGTACATCATTTAATACCTATATCCTAAAAGAAGATTCAGTTCTGCCAAAGAACGTTTCATCTCTAAACACCACTCATTAATCATATCACTGTCTTGGGAGAGGGTGTAGTTCTGTGATTAGGTAGGTAGGTTCCAGATTTTAGTTTCTAGAAGTGAGTAACTTAAAATATGACATTTGTCTAAACATCAGTGTTTACCTCATGGAATTCTTGTAAAGATTATATCAAACAATACATGTAAAGTGCTTACAAAATTCACAACACATAATGAGTGTTCATTAACTATACATTAATATGTTTATACTACTTCCTCTTGGCTTTGACTTCCTGAAGGATCACAGACATATCTGTAGTTTAATAACTGCAAAGACTATGACATAATCCAGAGGAGTATAAACATGAGGAATACAACCATTTAAAGGATGGGCAAAAGATAAGACGCCCAAGGAACCTAAAGGAATATCAAAGAAGGAAGGGTTCGCAGATGTGTGAGTCAGAAACAACAGGAAATGGCACTCTAAGGAGATGAAAGCAGTAAACAGTACTGAGCTCCTGAGGGAAAAATCCCCAAAATTCTGTAAGGATTCAATGGTAGGGACAGAAGACAGAGAAGTGGAGACAGAAACAAACATATTTGAGTACTTACTATGGCCTTGCTTTGTGACTTTTTTTTTGTTTTTTGAGGCAAGGTCTCATTACATAGTCCTGATTGGCCTGGAATATACTATGTAAACCAGACTAGCCTCTGCTTCCCTACTGCTGGGATCAAAGACATGAGCTCCCACCGCCGCCACCGCCGCCGCCGCCACCGCCGCCGCCGCCGCCGCCGCCGCCACCACCATTATTATTATTATTATTATTATTATTATTATTATTATTTTAAGACAAGGTCTCATGAATATCCTATCACTGGCAATGAACTCACTATTTAGCTAAGGGTAAACCTAAACTTCTGATGCTCCTGAATCCACTTGGATTGGAAGGCATTTACCATGATGCCCAGTTTGTGTGACGCTAGGAACTGAACCCAGAGCTTCCTGCATATTCTCCCAATTGAGCTATAGCCCCATCTCGTTTTGTGGTCTTTTATATACAACAAAGTAGTCTTTTTCTTTTTCTTTAGTGGTGCATTACTGCAGCCCACAGTCTACCCTTACTGTGTTTCATGATGTTATACTACACACTTGGTTGCTGTCCTGGCTAGTTTTATGTCAACTTGACTCAAGTTGGAGTCATCAGAGAGGAGGGAACCTCAATTGAGAAAATGGCTCCATACGTTTGGGTTGTAGGCCAGCCTCTAGGACATTTTCTTCGTGACTGACGGAGGGCCCAGTCCACTGTGGGTGGGGCCATCCCTGGGCTGGCGGTCCTGGGTTCTATAAGAAAGCAGTTTGAGCAAGCCATGGAGAGCAAGCCAGTAAGCAGCACCCCTCCATGGCCTCTGCATCAGCTCCTGCCTCCAGGTTCCCGCCCTGGGTGAGTTCCTGTCCTGACTTCCTTCAATGATGAACAGCAATGTGGACGCATAAGCAAAATTAACCTTTTCCCTCCCCAACTTTGGTCATCCTGTTTCATCACAGCAATAGTAACACTGACTATTCCTAGACAGTTCCTAGAGGTATGCATTTTCTACTCCTTATGGGCCTCTTCCCAATAAAACCTGTAAAAACAAACAAATCAGAATGGGTACAGGTATGTGTTTATAGGCTTCCTGACAGAGAACTGTAAGAATTTTCATCTGAGGATTTCTATTTTCTTTGTGAAATGAAGCACCCAGTGATCTGATAAAAATGAGAACTGAAAAGTTGGAGATATGTAGACAGGGAGGAAGTCCTAAAACAGCTTCCAAGGAAAATGAAAGGACTAGAAAAAAAGAGAGCATAAAGGTTCTCCACGGGAGGCTGCTAACAAAGAATTTGAAGTGCTTATTGCTACTAATGTAATTTTCCCCCAGTAATGCTCAGCTAGAAAAACAAAGCTGAGGTGCCTCAGGCTAGTTTGATAAAAAGAAAATTAAAATTAAAGGCCATCAATAAGAGAGAGGTTGAAAATGAATAGCGTAGTGAAGAGGAAGAACACACATTTCAGGAATGATTAAATCATATGCATTGGAAATTTTTTTACGATTACAAGCACACAACTGAGAACTGTGGGTGAGTGTTCAGATGAGGTACACATACAAAGAAGCACACAACTGAGAACTGTGGGTGAGTGTTCAGATGATGCACACATGCAAAGCAGCACACAACTGAGAACTGTGGGTGAGTGTTCAGATGAGGCACACATGCAAAGCAGCACACAACTGAGAACTGTGGGCGAGTGCTGTGGGATGGTCTGTATGTCAAACATGTTGCTTATTGGTCAATAAATAAAACACTGATTGGCCAGTGGTCAGGCAGGAAGAAGTATAGGCGGGACAAAGAGGAGAGAATTCTGGGAAGTGGAAGGCTGAGGAGACACTGCCAGCCGCCACCATGACAAACAGCATGTGAAGATGCTGGTAAGCCACAAGCCATGTGGCAAGGTATAGATTTATAGAAATGGATTAATTTAAGATATAAGGACAGTTAGCAAGAAGCCTGCCATGGCCATACAGTTTGTAAGCAGTATAAGTCTCTGTGTTTACTTGGTTGGGTCTGAGCGGCTGTGGGACTGGCGGGTGAGAGAGATTTGTCCTGACTGTGGGCCCGGCAGGAAAACTCTAGCTACAGGTGAGTGTTCAGATGAGGCACACATGCAAAGCAGCACACAACTGAGAACTGTGGGTGAGTGTTCAGATGAGGCACACATACAAAGAAGCACACAACTGAGAACTGTGGGCGAGTGTTCAGATGAGGCACACATACAAAGAAAGAAGCAAGTGCTACCAGGAAGGTGGATGTACAAAGGAGTACAAAAAAAAAAAAAAAATCTATGGACCTTGAGCTAGGGGTGCAGCTCAGGAAAACAGCACATGCCTAGCACACACAAAGCTCTAGTTTCCACCCACAATGGTGGAAGATTAATGCATAGCGCTGGAAAACGGAAAATAGTGTATTGTCTCAAAAATGAACCAAAAACACAGTGGGAAGGGAGATAAAAGCATAAATGTCTGGACAGTCACATCTGAATGTGACTCTCAAATATGTGATGTACAGGCATCTGTCATGGAGTAGAGTTTGCACACGTGTATACATACACACACACACACACACACACACACACACACACACACACACACACATATTATTTGTTTTCAGGATAAATGCCACATGGACAAACATAGCCAGAAGTTCAGTGTAGAAACACATACTTTATATCAAGAATTTCTTAAGACTTTTCAAGTAAAAAATGTCCCCTTAGATCTATGCAGAGGAGGAGGCAGAAAGATTTGTAAGAGCCAGAGGTGATGGATGACTCGAACCAAACAGTATCTTCCAGACACAGCAGGACGTTTGCACATATGGCGTCACAGAGACTGTGTGGCATGCACAGGGCCTGCACAGGTTCAAGCCAGATGGGGTCCCAGCACTGAGATGGGGAGGTGGGCTCTCATCCCTAACCAAGAAGCTATCTGCAATTAATACCCACTGGAAAAGGAAATTAGAGTTTTATTCCAGTGAAGTCTCACTGGGTCTATTAACCACACTTCAGGGCAGGCTCCATGCCTAGGAGTAGATGACCAACAAAAATAAACTCAATAGTATTTTTGTAGACTTTTTGTCTCATTTTGCCTCTTTGGGCATTTTTTTAATATTTTGGTCTTTCGCTTATTTTGAGGTCCATTTTTGTGGGATTTTGTGTATGTGTTCCTTGTTTTGTTTTTTTGTTGTTGTTGACTTTTTAAGGGGGGACAAAGTTGGATGGGTAGGCAGTTGGGGAGAATCTGGGAGGAACTGAGGAGGAGAAAAAAATGAACAATATAATGTATGAAATTGTTTTCAATATAGAAAGTTTAAAAAATCTCCCCTTAAAGTTGTAACTTGTATACTGTGGGGTAGGGATCTGCTTTGTTACTCTGAGAACTACAGGGAAGAGCTGGCTATGTTGGTACAGTTCATGAGCCCAGGACTTGTGAGGCTGAGGCAGCTGGACTTCAAGGTTCAGATCAGCCTGGGTGATGCAGGCAGACCTCATTTCCATCTTAAACAAAGATTAATGCATAGCGCTGGAAAACAGAAAATAGTGTATTATCTCAAAAATGAACCAAACTTTATGGCTGTAGAATTTTGTGGCAAAAAAAGGCACTGGATTATTTTGTATCCTCCACTTCTTTCTTCTCTGTCTTATGTGGGAAGATACTGAACCCCAACTCTTGAGTGAAGATGTCTACTTTACGTTCTCTCACTGTTAGAAAGTGGATTTCATGTGCTATGAGCTGCCATTCTTTGCCTTCCACAAGATAAGCAAAAGAGTGAGAAAGTTTCTCATAATCATAGCACCTACTACAGAAGGTTTGTAAGTAATGTTTATGGAAAAGAAGCAAGATGGGACATCATATAGATTGAAAGAGATGCCGGGTAGTGGTGGCACATGCCTTTAATCCCAGCATTCAGGAGACAGAGGCAGGCAGATCTTTGTGAGTTCGAGGCCAGCCTGGGCTACAGAATGAGTTCCAGGAAAGGCGCAAAGCAACACAGAGAAACCTTGTCTCAGGAAAAAAAAAAAAGAAAGAAAGAGATGCAAAAAAAAAAAAATGTAAATCTTTTCATACATAAAGAAGCAGACCCAAACTTTGCATTTACTACCCCTTTCAAACTGGAAATTTCTAGATAACAGTAAGTGAATCAATAGCCAAATATCAATTTCTCTTTTGACTTGAGAAAACAAGCGCAGTCTGAGGCACCAAAACCAGCCCTGCTTGACAGCTCTGTACCTAGAAGAAAACAAACTTCTGACTACTGGGGTTAATGCTATATTCTTTTTCACTTAGGTTGTTTGCTATCTCCTGTAGAAAGTATTATATCTGTAATTAAAACTGTATGTTTTCTTGTCTTATCTATGACCCTCTCCTTCCCTATACCCACATATGACTTTGAGCTCCTTAAAGACCCGTCTTACTCTGTATACCCAGTAACCCTAGTCATTGCACTAGAAATATGTAAAGAGTAAACTGATTATAAAAGATGGACTCTACAGTTCTAGCATTTAAAACAGGTATCTCAAACATAGACAAACTGAGTTCAAAATTAATGTGCCTAACAAATCCTAGTTTTCCAGCCAAATTTAAAGATTAAATATCATCTCTTAAGCAATAATATTGTATGCAACATATATGGTGTGTGTGTGTGTGTGTGTGTGTGTGTGTGTGTGTGTGTGTATGTGTGTGGTGTGTCTCTGGTGTGTATTTTGGAGAGGCATTATGAAGGAAATTTCCATTTCTTGATCTGTTCTTAAATGGGTAAGGTTTGTTTCGGGAAAAATTGAGCTGTATCATTTCAATTTCTTTATGTTTCATGAGCTTTTAAAAAGAGGCTTCAATGGGGAAATATTACCTGGGCAGAAACTGCATGTATAGGAATAGATAGGGAGTTATGAGTAGGGGGTCATGAAGAAAAACATTTTTCTTTATATATTTCCCTACTGTTTATTTGACCCAAGACACTGAGAAAAGTCTTGCCCTACAGTGCTTTCTTTATCTAAGTTATCAATTACTGGATTTCTCATTATAGTATGATGCATCCCCACCATCCATTTTTCTTGATTCCAAACAGCAGGTATTTTTAGATACTCAGCATTTCAGAGATGAAAAACACACTGGCAATAACCTACTAAAATCTCATTTTCAAGACAAGGGCATGACAACACACCGGAGGGGCACTTGTACATTCACATTCATTGCTTCACTATTCACAACAGTCAGGAAACGGAACCCGTTTTGATGTCACAGATAAATAGAGAAAATAGGACACATGCTTATACACAATTGAATTTCACGAAATGGCAAGAGGAGTATAATTATAAATTAATGTTAATTGAATAAAGTTATATCCAGAAAGACAAATATTACATGTTTTTTCTTAATATGTAGAATTGAAATTGTGTGTGTGTGTGTGTGTGTGTGTGTGTGTGTGTGTGTGTGATTGTATTCATATGTGTTGGGGGGGTGTATGTCACAAAACTAGAAAAGAGATCATCAGAGGTAAAGAAAGAGCTCAAAGAGAGTGGGAAACAGGCTAATGTAACAAGTGACTAGAAAGCAGATGCAGTTTCTAACTTGAGGAAGAAAGGGACCAGCTGGAAGAGAGGAGGGATCATGGTGACAGGGAATGAAGGAACAAAATGTAATGACACCCTTGTATAAAAATGCCATGACGAAACACATAAACCTAAGAAATTAAAAATGAAACAAAACAAGGTAAAGAAACCTACAAGGGCTGAATGGTTTGTATAGGATTCCAGATTTAGAATCTAGGATCTTGAAATCACACGTAATTTTTCCTTTTCCTAATTTCAAGTTATTTTTTGAACTTAGTAACTATAAAACCACTCAATGGAAGTTAATTTTATTTATTGCTCAAATTCAATTTTAATTATAGGTTTATTATTAAAGTTATTTTTGAACTCTCCCTCTTAAAACAATCACTATGATTATTTCTTGAACACATTTAAAAAATCATTTGACACTTTGATGTGGTACATGACTGCAATCCCAGCCCTTGGGAGGCTGTGGCAGGAATAAGTTCAAGGACAGGCTAGACTACATAGACAGACCCTGTTTTAAAAGCAAACCTAACTAACAGAAAATCATTTGGTCGAGTGACATCAAGTCTAAACGTTCCTATGAGAAGTAAGAAGTACTCAACGATGAAACGAAACAGGCACATTTAAACAGCAGCTGTGCAACCAAATGGCAATTAGCCTGGAGATAATGAGTTTCTAGGCATCTGAGCAAATCTGCAGTCTCTCACATCATGCAAAATGAAAAGGAAGTGGCAACCTATGTGTCAAAATAAACGGGTAACAAATGAAGTACTCTCCTGGCTGTACAAGACAGAGCAACTAAGGAGGCTGGGAAGATGACACCATCCAAACTGCCCTGAGGTTAGTGATTCCAGGCAGAAGCAGTTTACATCAGAAAGACATTTAGTGAGGACAAATACATTTTAACTGTTTCAGGCAAGTGAGAATTCATTTCTCAGAATTCCCATAAGTGTCACATGATCAATACTTTAATTGAAACAATTAATCATGACAAGAACAAGGAACCTAACTCATCTTTGACTGGCACAGACGTCCTTCCTACCAAGGGTCTGCTCTGCTGCCAGAGTCTACTCTTTGTCCTTGGTAAGTTCTTTAAGAAATACATTATTAGTTTAAAGTTGAAGACATTTTTAAAGGAAAAATAACCTAGATGAAAAAAGACACTTTCATCAGATATGGACACTGGATTATGATAAGAGTTCAAATCTGTGACTGCTCTAGGTCAACTCTTATCTTACCTAGCCCTGAAAACTGAGTACAGGAACTGATCAACAGCTCATTCATTTGGGTAATTTCTCTGGCAGAATCTGCATGGCAAAAGCATCACATTGATACCCTGAATGGCAAATGTTATAGCCAGGGTGCATACAGTTGAGACAAACCCGAAATACTGGCTTTTCAATAGATACTGATCCAAACATAATCTCTTTCCCCTCTTGAGACAAGGTCTAAATGTATAGCTCAGGCTAGCCTTGAGCTTGCTGTCCTGTGGCCTTGGCCTCCTGAGAGCTAGAATTATAGGCATGCACCACAATACCCAGCTCAAATTTCATCTTACCATTTAAGAGACCAAGTTTAATACAATAGCATGTATCAATCAAAGAATGTGAGTATATCAGTGCAACCAAAGTATGGCTTTTTAGGCCTCCTGTGCCTTTTGAGTCGTTGAGATTAGCACTACAAGTATCAACAAGTATAGGTAGGGGAAAAAAATTAAGTTGATCCATCAATGGGAGCAAACACCAGGGTTTTCGCTTTACTTTGTTTGGAACTTTTTGAAGCACATGAGAATATCTGGAGCAATGACAGATGACTTATCGTCAGCATGTGGCGTCGTTTCTGCTTTGCTAGTAAACTGTCACAATTATATATTCAATGTTTCATTTAATGTCTTTAAACATACACTAACATGGTTTGCATAAATAAATGACTATACACAGCTATGAGAGTTACCATGTACATGGAATTTAAGGTAAGGATTTAAAAAAAATTTAATAAAAAGAGAAAATTCTTCTTCTCCTTCCCTCTGACCCCCATTCTTAGGACAACGAACAGGTGTCTCTCCATGTTGATACTCACATATACCTTTAGACTCACAAAGGCAAAAGTGGTTATTTCTCCCCTTAAGAACAACAACAACAATAACAACAGCAACAAAATAGAACAGGCAAGTTTTTTAAGCATTTAGCCATACATGTGGAAATCCTAATGCTCTCTAGTTTATTCATGTTTGAGGTTGCATAATGTTTCATGGTGGAGCCTGTACCACAGCTTAGGCAACCATTTCCTTGCTATTGTATTGATGGCTTTTACTTTGTTTTTGGCCTCTTCCTCCTCCATGTTATACAAATAATGCCACAGTAAACCTTGTTAACCCATAATGCTACAAACTGGTGCTTTATGGCACACAGGCACAACAGTGGAGTCCCTCTGTTGAAGGATGCTTGTTTTCCATTTTAGTCAGTGTGGCTGGCTATCTGTCCAATAGACTGCATCAGTTCACACTCTCACCAGCAATGGTTTACAGTTCTAGTTACATTCACATTATTATCGGATCTCTGTCTTTTTACAGCCTCAGTTCTCCTTGTTACTTTACTGTATCTCTCAAAACATTAGTGTGCTCTTCTTCAGCTTTTGTCAGCTTAACACAAACCGCAGTCGCTGGGAAGAGGGGGAGCTTTGGTTGGGAAGCTGTATTTTCTTGATTAATGCTCAATGTAGGAACGCTCAGCTCACTGTGGGCACTGCTACCCCTGGGCAGGTGGTTCCAGACTGTATAAGAAAGCAAACTGGGCCGGGCGTTGGTGGCGCACGCCTTTAATCCCAGCACTCGGGAGGCAGAGCCAGGCAGATCACTGTGAGTTCGAGGCCAGCCTGGGCTACCAAGTGAGCTCCAGGAAAGGCGCAAAGCTACACAGAGAAACCCTGTCTCGAAAAACCAAAAAAAAAAAAAAAAAGAAAGAAAGCAAACCGAGCGACCCCTGGGGAGCAAGCCAGTAAGTAGCGCTCCTCTGTGGTCTCTACTTCCGTTCCTATCCTGAGATCTGGTGAAAGTGTAAGCCAAATAAAGCCTTTCTTCCCCAAGCTGTTTTTGGTCAGTTTTGTCATAGCAACAGAAAGCAAATGAAGACATCTTTAAGTTGCAGCATCTGCACATGTGGAGTTTGCTTCTTGTGAAACGCTTTATGTCTTTATCCATTTTTGTCTAGTTGTTATTGTAAGAGCATTTAAAAATGGTACTGGCATTATATTTTATTATCTGTGTTCCAAATATCTCCCCAATTTATACTTTAAATATCAAGCTTTATATGCGGAATCTTTTTGATTCTTCCGTCTACAGCTTTTGGGTTCCTATGTCTTGCGAAGGAGTTTACCCTGACCTCTAGAACAATGCTACCCAATAAAACTTTCTGCAATGAGAGAAATGGTCTAAAGTGGAATACGCAATACATTGATGACCAACCAGCTGTGGCTCGTGAGGCAGACCAATTGACTTTAATCAGCTTTAACCAGTGACTGGCTGCAGGTGGCAGTGACAGCTGAGTCCAGAGCTTGACTGCTCAGGTGGACTATGGGCTGGCATACACTGGGACATGAATATCCTGAAGTGTGTGTGTTAAAGATAAGCCACCTTAGATTTCTACCAAAATATGTGCATCAGATTTCAGGTCAACAAGATCTCCATAAGTCTCACATTCACATTCACTTAGAGCTTGTTAATAACAGCATGAAATGAGGGATTCTTAAAGTTTTTTTTTTTTTTGTAATGTGGATTCCACTAGCATTCTTGTACTTTTTGCGAACATCTTTTGAGAGTATTATTTCTAAAAGCTTATTTGAAAATACACAAATTTTCACAAAGCAAATAAAGCTATCAAAATACTTTAATTATGCATGTCTTCTTTGTAAATGCATTCAAGTTAAAACCTAGTGGTGTCTACAGTCCAAGAGCTACAGTAATGTTCAAGTAACAGTGAGCATAAATTCTAAGCACTTAGCAAATTTAATTCCCAATGTTAACAATCACAAGAACTGGTAATCTTTCTGAATTTTCTTCATATTGAAAAAAGAAAGAAATCCTAAAGTCCAGGTATAAATGGAAACAATTTCTTTCCTAGACTTCCTAAAAATATGTTGACTATAAGATAAAAAGCTCAGTGACTGTTAAAGTAATTGTGAATTTTTTCTCCTAACATTTTTAACTTACATGGAATTAATTTTGTGTTATCATATAAAATGTAAGGACAAATTTGTTCCATTTACATTTATCTGTTTACATGTCAACACCACACTTAGCTGTCTATGTAAGCTTTAAGGTTTACACTGAGTTCTTGGTTGGCCTACCGTATCTCACATTCCCTTAACTACATCTGCTCTTTCATACTTCTCTTGGAGATCCTGGAGCACTTATTTTTCACAGCCATCAACTAAAGTAAGTTCCCCAAACTTAATTCTGTATTATATTTCTTTCCTCTGAATCTCCCAAATGACTAAGAAAGAAAAACCTGGAAAATAACTTAACTGGCTTAATATATTAATCACAGAACAATACTTTTGGAGTTTGGGGAGCTTTCTAAGATATGGTATTCCCATGCTCAACAATGTGATCTCATGGTGTTTTTCCCTTCTTTTCTTGTGTCTGTGTGGTACAAATGCATGTGTGTATGCATGTTTGAATGTGTGCAGGTGCATGGTTGAACGTGGGAGTGTGCACACACACTGGTAAGGAGGCTGTTGTTTGGAATCTTCGTTGACTGCTCCTCCACTTTATTCCTTTGAGGTGAGATCTCTTAGTTAAGGCATACCTAGTGGACACACACAGACTCTAGTCAGCTTGCTGGGGAAACCTGTCTTATGCTTCAGAGGCTACCACACCCACCTGGCATTTGCATGGGTTCTGGGGATCAGGACTCCGGTTCTCTTGCTTGCACAGCAAGTGCTGGGACAGCTGAGCCATCATCCCAGCGCAGATTTGATAGCTTTCTTCACTGAGTCCATTACCTTCCTTGCTAGAGATGCACATGGGCAAAATAATGCATTCCAAAAGGAGGTGGGGGACTCATCAAGTACAAAAGCTGAACACTACCATCTGCTGCTACAGATACTAACACGTTCACATAGCCATTCTCCTTCAACCTGTAACACAATTACTCTCTACGTTTGGAATATACTTTAACTAATCCTATAAAGTATCATTATTGAAGGGATTCTACCCAGCTAAAGCTTGGCAAACATGGCGCTGACAGGTCTTGCCCTTCTCCCCTATTCCCTTTGCCTTGCTAAAAGCCATTAGATTACATTCCTAAAGCTAGCCACCAAGGTCTGTTCCCTTATTTGGCCACTTCCTCCTGAGGCTGACTAGTAAGCCCCAGCTATCAAAGCACTGAAATTCAGCCATCAGAAGTCCCCTTTGGCTCACCTAATTAACATGCCCAATTAAAATGAAACACCTCAGCCTAGCTCAGGCTTTTCCTTTTACCTTTATAAACCAGCATTTGCCTATGTGTACGTCTGTCTCCTCTCTACCCAGAGTTAGTCCTTTGTCCCTTTAGGGACAGATATTCCTGTCCCCTCTCCCTTGTTCCCTTCTTCTTCTCCCTTGTCCTCTATCTCCTGTCTTTGTCTTTCTGGGGCAAATAAATCTCCTTTGTGCTGAGAACTTGCTCTTGGAGGTCCTTAGCCAAAACCCATCCTTCCAATTATTTTGATATCATGGTAGAATTCAGGCTGGAGAGATGGCTCAACCTTTTAGAGCGTTTATTGCTCTTGAAGAGTGCCCTGGTTTGGTTCCCAGCACCCTCACTGTGGCTCTGTATTAACTCCAGTTACATAATTGCCAGATGATCTGATGTCTCTTTTGACCTTCACAGATACCTGCATACATGTGGCGCACACATTCAGGCATACATACACATACAATAAATAAGTAATCGTAGAATGCATTTGTGAACATTTTATTTTGAACTTGTTTCCACAGGACAAATAAAATGAGCTTATAAATTTACTTTGGGGTTTGGGATTTAGCTCAGTGGTAGAGCACTTGCCTAGCAAGTGCAAGGTCCTGGGTTCGATCCTCAGCTCAATAAATAAATAAATAAATGAATAAATAAATGAATAAATAAATGAATAAATAAATAAATAAATAAATAAATAAATAAATAAATAAATAAATAAATTCACTTTGTTTTGCTTTTACATTGCATCAGAATTTTCTATCCTTTTCAGTACTCTGGAGTAGTAGCCTTAACTGTTCTGATGGAAATCCACTTTGAACCCAGCTGGGCTAATCCCTCTCTGAATCTGGCGGTAACCAGACTAGCAGGACA
>CABHPH010135245.1:24095-43522 GCA_902168325.1 Peromyscus nudipes
CATACACACACACACACACACACACACACACACACACACACACACACACACACACACGAAGGAAGTTTATAATGAAGATACCTATAAGCACTTATACATTAAGTATCACAGACAAGCTTATAAATGCAGCACAGCTCAAAGTAGGTTAGAATTCTACTACACTTAGAAATCTCAGTCTTAAAGTAAAAAGTCAGTCACATTTTACCCTGTAGTATCTACATATTCCAAATAATTAGAGATCTAGAAACAAATACACAAGAAAATCCCAAGAGTCCATTAAAATTACCATTTTAGGAAGTCATTTCTTTTTTAAAGGTCAAGAATTATGTTATTAAATATTTGGAACTTTTCTCACCTACCTGCCATGAATGGACTGATTATCTGAATGAGGCAGGGCTACGTTTACTATAATTGTGTGGCATTAAAATCTCTCAATGTTTTGGTAGGCACAGTTATGAAATTAGTGTAGTAACTGGAGGATCTCTGTTCTGAAGAGCATATATCATGGAAGAAAGGTTTTTGTTTCTCATATTTCTCATAGCTACAGAACAACTGAACTTTACTAGGAAAAATAGCATTTAGTGTTGTAGGCAGATGACTGGAAATAAGAAATACAAATAAAAGGCAAGTCAGTACCGTGCTGGTTCAAAAGCAAGATTTTCCAAATAACCTAAAGCTGTTTTTTGTTTGTCTTAAAGATAATAGTTGGGTATATACTGCCACCATGTGGTTAAAATACACACTAAGGCCATTTTGGATCTCACAAGTTGAACAGTTTTAAAACAAAAGTTTAATTCCTTAATTATCAGTCTCAAAATTCAGAGACAAAGCAAATAAATGTCCAAGTTTCTCTTAGGACATCACCACCAAGCTGCTGTTGCTGAGATGTCTCCAGTTTTCAGCTGCTGCCTTCGCTTCTAAGTTTCCCTGTGCTTCTCAGCTGCGAAGTCTTTGTATTTGAACTTGTACTGCTGAATGCCGCCTTCCTCCTCCTCCTCCTCCTCCTCCTCCTCCTCCTCCTCCTCCTCCTCCTTTTGGTTTTTCGAGACAGGGTTTCTCTGTAGTTTTGGTGCCTGTCCTGGAACTCATTCTGTAGACCAGGTTGGCCTCAAACTCACAGAGATCCGCCTGCCTCTGCCTCCCGAGTGCTGGGATTAAAGGCGTGTGCCAACGCCGCCCGGCCTTTGAATGCCTTCTCTTTCAAGTCAATAACTTACTAGATATTTTTTCCAGTTCACTAATTGTTCTTAGCTGTTTGTGTTCAGTTATCATCTCCCAGTCTTTCTGTATCTTTGCTAAGCTCAGCTTCCCAATGACCTGACTTTCATTTCTATGCTCTCAACTTCACTGCTTCCTCAGGGATTAAGAATGACTAATGCAAGGAGTCTAAACTACCAAAACAACCGATAATATTCTAAAACTTTCTTCAAGTTCTGGACATGCTTTTTACAAGTTCTGCTTCTAGTACTTTCTTTCATATGTAATGGTAAAAAATGTGTTATCATTCATTCATATCAGTAAACCCCAAA
Source organism: Peromyscus nudipes (assembly GCA_902168325.1). NCBI lineage: Eukaryota > Metazoa > Chordata > Mammalia > Rodentia > Cricetidae > Peromyscus > Peromyscus nudipes. The sequence goes on from CABHPH010135245.1 coordinate 25,625, forward strand.
TGAGAAAAATCGTTTCCAATGAAACTGAGATTCTTTCTACAGAGATCTCAAGGCCAAATACTCTTCATCCATTGAGTGTGTTTCTTCTTGTGGGTAGACGAGCTTACCACCACTCTGCCTAAGGTGATGGACAAGCACGCTCCTGTCTCACTAGTACTATGGCAGATTCAAGGGTGAGGCCAGGACAGCCGGAAGCCAGGCCCATGCCAGAGGGTGCCTCAACTAATGGAAGAGACCAGCACTTGGGTGGGTTTCCCAGCTCTGTCTGTCTGTTCTCAACGTGTTTAGCACGAGGGCAGGCCCTTCTGTGCCATGCTGGATACACAACGGTGGAGTGCAAGGTCCTCAGTCTCTACCTGGCAGAGTCAGAAGACAGCTACACCTGCAGTCGAGGGAGGAAGGAATTCCAGAGACAGCCAAAGAAGGGGAACTGGATTCCGTGGGTGATCTGCCCAGGTTGATGGCCCCCTGATCAATACATATATGGGACAGACTCTCTAGACCACAAAGGTCAGAACAGCAGAACTGAAATGTGTCCCCCTACCAAATGGACACAGTAGAGAGTTTGGGCCTGGTGAAGCTAGTCTCCTAAAATAAAAACATCAGTTCTGTCCAGAAGGAACTTCCAACAGTCTCCTCACCCTGTTCCCACCTAACTGTACTCTCTGATGAATTATTAAACAAGAAAGTTAATAGGAACATGTGACACATGCTTCAAGGAAAGACAAACACAGAGACACACCAAGGGGACCTGTGCACTGGAATTGGTAGCATTATTCTAAGCAGCTATTTAAACTACCTGAAAGGCATGAAAGATGACATATTTATAGTAAGTAGCTTGGAAATAAAAGCTTTAATCAATTATCAAATAAAAATACTTGAAGCAAAAATTTCCACACTTAAAGATTTACCTAAAAGAAATGAGAACATTGGACCTGCCTGGACTGAATCTACCAAGTTGAACTCAATCCTCAGGGGAGTCTTTGCCCTGGAGGAGATGGGAATGGGGGGTGGGCTGAGGGGAAGGGGGGGAGGGGGGAGAACAAGGGAATCCGTGTCTGATATGTAAAATTAAATTAAATTATAAAATAAAATTAAAAAATGGGAAAATAAATAAAAAAATGGGAAAAAAGAAATGAGAACATATGTGTATAAATAAATCCATGTGCAAATATTACAGCAGTTTTATTTATAGATCTCTAAAATGGAAGCATATCAAATGCCCATTAGTTAATACATGTAGGAATATGCACAATAGAATGGTCTTCAGCAGAAAATGAAGACACTACCAATACCTGAAGAAAAGAGTCTAGAAGTTTCTCACAAAATTAAATACAATTGAGGGACAGATCTGTATAACCTATAACATGTATGTATAACGTAAAACAAGCAGAAATGTTAACGGTAGAAATTATGTCCTATATACACTGGTGTTTACTGTAAAATCCTTTTACGTATTGTTACCATTAGGATTGTGAGTGTGCACAAAGAACTGTGCCTTAGGCACAGTCTGGTTTGAGTTTGCTACTGGGAGGTGACGGGAACCTTTAAGGGTCTCTCTCATGGGAGGACTTCAGGGGGTTTGTTCTCATAGGGGACTGTGAGATCTGGCTGTTCCCTCTCTGTTTCACTCTGTTATGCACTCTCAACCATGGTGTGTAATCTTAAACCAGGCCCCTTAACAACAAGGCCAACCAACCATGGACTGAAACCCAAAAAAACTGGTGGTCAAAATAAAGCATTTCTCTTATAATTTGATTTTATCAAGTATTTATTGTAGCAATGAAATACTATTAGTCAGCTAATAGTATTTATGTTTTCAACTTTCTATTTTTACAATCTCGAGGGCTGGTGGTCAATTTTGCACATGCTAATTTGGATATGTAAATTGACAGCTTACATAAAAAGGAGAGCCTCCAAGTCATAATCTGAAACAGCCCCTCAACTTGCCTTGCTAGTTTGGTACTCCACGCTCAGACAAATCTTGCAAAGCTTGAAATCGTAATTTGTTCTTCCTCATCAATGTAATAAATTAAACTATTGAATATTTAATAACACTAGACTTAACAGTTCTCTCTAGAGAATGGTTATATTTTCATTGAGATCTTTTTCTTTCCTATATCTTGGTTCTTATCCTTCAACTGCTAACGAGAAAAGCAATTCCCTCAGAAATCAAAATAACAATTCTTAAAAGTCTGTCCAATAGTCAAGAAGTTTATTCAACCCAGATGTCCATTGTAGATGAATAAAGAAATGTGGCAGATGCACATATTATTAAAGATCTTCAAAAAGGAAATTATATTAAAACATGGATGTATTTGATTGTATACTAAGTGAAATAAATATTAACGCTGCATGAGTCCATTCATATGCAGTATCTAAAGTAATCAAAACCATAGAAACAAAGTAGAAAAGTGGTTCTCAGGGACAGGGAGAGCAAAGGTGGATTAGTGTCTAAGGGGTTTGGAGTTTCAGTGTTACAAGACAGGAAAATTCTGGAGGTACAACCGAATACTTCAAAATGGTTGGCATGGCTGCGTCAATGTGAAATGTATCTTTACTATAATTTTTAAAAAAGTGTCAAAATTTAGTAAAATATTTGGTACCTTATCATTAGCTTTTTGAAAAATTTATAAATTTAATTCTGTATTTTTTATACACATATGGCTTAAATGAAATCTCATCACACACTCATTTAAAAAACTGGTGGAATTTCCCAGAGGCTTACACTATTCACTAATCCTAATTCTCACACCTTCCATAAGCTCAGATAAGGCTCGGTTTATGTGTTTACAGTTCCTGGGGTCTCCAGTCAGGCAGGCAATTTGTTAACCTCTTAAATTAGCCCTGCTCTCATCGCTCCATTAACATTGAGATTACACATGAACTTAAGTTCAAGTTCGTCATCGACATACCTTAAAATTCTAAGGCCATGTAGCTATTACACTTCTCAAAATCCATATTTTATTGAATTTTCAAATTAGGCATTTATAAGATCCACATCATTCCCTTTAAAACACCCAACCTTAAGTATGAGTAAGTTGAACACTGAATAGTTACTGAATTGTTGTATGAGGGGATCATTCAAATAATAATATATGAATATTCTGGGTCATATCTTTCTAAAGCTCAGTAAGTTTACTATGGTTGCAGCCATTAACAGCATAGTCTTGTCCCAAGATTTAGCAAAGTGATGTATCTCACTGTTGAACCAAGCAGCACTACCTTTTCCTCACACTTGCCAAATTCAGAAAAACAGAAAAACTTGGCATCAGTTGAGCCCCTGGTTCCACTGATGCATTTTTCAGGTTGTCTGCTACCAAAAAAAAATAATAATAAATAAATAAATAAAAAATAATTAACCCTCCCCCCCAAACCAAAACCATTTCTTTGCCTGCTGTATGGCAACTTGGAGCAGGGTTCGTAGGAAGACAGAGTACTTGAAGCTGAAAGACGCCTTTCAAGAAAACTAGAATAAGATCTCTGCCTTACACTCTCTGGCTAGGAGCCGGCCCTAAAAAGGGAAAGCGCCCTCACCACCACCTTACCACCCTCAGCAGGCCACAGGCCCTAGGAAGTCTGACTTTCTCCTCTCCTCCTCTGAAGATGCCTATGTCAGGAGTGTATGGCTCTACATCTAAACAGAAGGAATGTCAGGAAGAGAAGCTGAGAATCTGAACCAGCAGGCCTGGCCAGGTGTCCCTCACCCCTGCCAGCTCCTCTGCCCTGGCTACTACCATTAAACCCAGCTCTTGTCCTCTACTACTTATACACGACTGTCCACACAAATGCCATGTTCTATGGGCCTTCATTTCTGAAGGCACCTGTGTCCTGTTAAACTGATGTTAAAGAAGCTTGTCGGGCTCTTCTTTTGTTAATCTGTCTTTCATTACAGGGGGTTCAGCCCTTGCAATAGATGAGTAAAAGCTTGTTTTCTTTCCTGAATTGAAAGAAAACTGTATTTTGTCTCAAAAAGGTAAAAAGGAACACTTACTTTTGTAGTGATCAAGAAATTTTAAATGATCCATCTCCAGAAAAGTAAAGATTTGCTATTACATTTGTATTTGATGGGAAATTCTGTGTTTTCATTGCATAGATAGATAGAAAGATAGATAGATAGATAGATAGATAGATAGATAGATAGATAGACAGACAGATAGATAGATAGATGATAGATAGACAGATAGCTAGACAGACAGATAGATCCTACATACTAAAGAGGAGAAGAATATAAAATGCCACCAAAGCACCAAAATGAAGACATTTCAAGCAACAGAAGAAACAAATCAGAAACATCAATTGAGAAACCGGCCACTTCATTTAGTATTTTTAGTAAACTAGGAGCTGAAGACTAGTTCTCATTAGTAATTGAGTCCCAGTAACCTACCGTCTCCAGGGGACTCTTCAGTAACCCAGATCTTAACACCTTACCTTATAGATCGTAACAGTCTCTCCAGTCCTTACCTGTTGATAATCTCACTTGATTTTTATATAAGTCTGAACTTTCTGTTTAAAAATCACATAATTCAGATTCTAATTAATCTTGGTTGTCAAATTGACACATGTGGCAGTTTGATGTAATTGACCCCCATAATCTCATAGGGAGTGGCATTATTAGGAAGTGTGTTACTGTTTGTTGGGAAGTTTGTTGGAGTGGGCTTTGAGGTTTCCTATGTGCAGGATACTGCCCAGGGTCTCAGTCGACTTCCTGTTGCCTATTAGTAAGACTCTCAGCTACTCCTCCATCATCACATTTGCCTGCATGCTGCCAGACTGCCCACCATGATGATAATGAACTAAACCTCTGAACTGTAAGCCACCACCTCAATGAAATGTTTTTCTTGTAAGAGTTGCCATGGTCATAGTGTCACAGTGTGGGGCATTTTCTTGATTGTTAATTGATAGAGGAGGTTCCAGTCTACTGTGCAATGCCATCTCTCATCAGGTGGGTTAGGCCTATATAAGAACGTTAGACGACTATGAGTCTCGGAGCAAACCAGTAAGTAGCACGGCTCATAGTTCCTGCTTCAGTTCCTGCCTTCGGGTTCTCACCTGAGCTTCTGCCCTGCTTCCTGAGATGAAGAACTGTAATGTGTAAGATGAAATCAACTCTTTCCTCCCCAAGTGGCTTAGGCCATAGTGTTGATCACAACAGAAAGCAAGTGAGGACAGATATAAATTGTCTTGCTTTAATAATATAATTACCATTATTAGACAATAAGTATTTTTTAAATGCTCAACATCCTTAGCAATCCTGGAAATACAAATTAAAACTACTTTGAGAGTCCATCTGATATAACCCAGTTAGAATGGTCATCATGAAGAAAACAATTGGCATCCAATGCTGATGAGGATGTAGAGGAAGGGGAATCCATATTCACTGTTGGTGGGAGTGCAAACTGGTGCAGCACTTTGGAAATCAGTGTGGAAGTTTTTTAAAAAGCTAAAAACTTCCACATCACCTAAACATATGCCAAAAGTACTCTATATCTCACCACAGAGATACTTGCACATACAAGTGTATTAGTGAGCTATTTACAATAACAAGGAAATGGAATCAGCCTAGATGTCTATCAACTGATGACTAGATAATACAAATGTGGAATATATACATAATGAAATTTTATTCATGTTGTAAAAGAAAAAGAAATAATGAAATTTACAGGAAAATGAATGGAACTGGAAGCTATTAAAGTGAGGGAACTCATGTACAGAAAGGCCAATACTGTATGTTTTCTCTCATGTGCAAATAGTAGCTTCTAACTTTTACATACATGCACTTACATGGGAATGAGTGTGTGTAGAGGCAAGGGGAGTAGAGAGGGCCCATGGGGTGGTATGGAAGGAGAAAGGGGAATTGAAAGAGTACAAGGTTAGAAACATTTAAGGGACAGGGGAATGGTGCAGGGGGATGGAGGAGAAGTGAGAGGAGGGTCAACAAAAACTAATGACATAAGAAAATGCCATAAGGAAACTGATACTTGATAAAGTTATCAAATAATCCAAACCAACAGAATGACTTGATTGCAGGCACCATGTGTGGATGGATAAAGCGGCATCCAGAAGCCACTGGTTCCTAAACAATCCCAATATCACCTCCCAGTGAGTGGCTGGATGTCACCTCCCAGTGAGTGGCTGGCCACAGAGTCCCAAAACATTAGGCAATTGCCGCTGCTGTTGCTTGTCCACCAGATGAGATGGTAAGAGACCTGATTGCTGAAGATGCCTCAAGCTTATGCAGCAGGACACAGAGAGCAGGCTGGGACTGGGCTAGACCCTTCCTTCCTGTACAAAGTGTCAAAGTACAGTACTGAAAATATATACGAAATATAATGACTTACTTCTGGGTAAGAGCATTGAAAAATGTGCCCTTGAAATAGGACATCACATAAATATTTGTACAAAACTTGGTGAAGATAACATTTTACTATCAAATAAAAACATGGGTGATCCAGTGGAAAAAAAAGGGTAAACTATTTCCCTTCATTTGAAAAGAAATGTTCAATGACTTGGTCAAGATCACAGAATGAACAAGAATGTTCCAACCTGACACTTTAATCTAGTGTACTAGAATTTAAACTCCCTGAGGGCAGCTAACGTCTCTCACTGTTGCTGGCCTTAGAAGAGCATCACGCAGATTAATGACACACAGGGCGAACACTAATCGCAGTACACAGGCTCAGAAGAATTCATTGCACTTGACGAGGAATGATTGACACATTGACAGTAGCCTCCTTTCATCCATGGACAAGGCTAACCTATGATGAACGACTGCTGTAGACTTTACTTGTAAGTTATAAGCTTGTTTTCCTTCTAGTTTGATGAACTTTTTGGAGAAAACACCAATCCCATTTTTTTTATCTGTTATAGAGTACAATGAATCAATCCACCACTATTTTTTATTTAGCTGATTATAAGTACATGATGGTATTCTGGGACATTAGGTCAATGTTATAATCAGACTGATGATCAGTTCAGCCTTCTGTAAATAAAGAGTTGTAAGCATGATAGCCTTATAATTCATCAACCAGGTTAAGATACTTCTAAAAATGCATGGGGTGCTATTAATCCTTACACGTCAGAAATAATGAAGACTGTCCTGCCACAGGAGAACATATGAGTCTCTAGTAAAAAAAAGTCAAATACATTCTTTTTCTTCCTACTATTGTATCCATATCTAGCCTACATTTTATATACTAAAGCTAGAGAAATTATAAACTCCTTTGTGCATATTTCTTGCATAAGAACATTCAGATATGGCTGGTTTTATGATCTCAAAAGCATTTGATTATGAAAATGAGTTACAACAACAAGTGCTATACTGTGGATTATATGTTAAAAGCATATTTATCGCGTCGATTTTTAAGATGAAGACTTCCAATTGTCTCTTGCTTACGACTCACTAAGAGCTGCAGCAGTCAGCACCCTAGGCTCGTTTTCTAGCCCTTTTGTGCTCTTTCCCACAAACATTGACAAGTTCTCGTGGGAAAGTTGCAATGTCTTTCCGAGAGAAATAGAAATCAAACCAACCTCTGTCAGCTGCTTCAGCTGGCCCTTGTTCGTACTCAGTTCTTCAGACAGTTCATTCTTCTTCACTTGGAGGTCAGAGATTTCCTTCCTTAGTGGATTTACAAGCTCATAGAATCGAATCTTTAAAAAACAAACAGAGGAAAATGAGCACTCTTGAGTCCGATCAGAACCATGCACTGCCACTTTGCTGCATAGCAGGCTGCCCTGGCCCGGCAGGCTGCCCTGGCCCAGCAGGCTGCCCTGGCCGCTTTCACTTTCTGCCGTTTACTCACTCTCATTCAATTGTGGCAAAGATAGTAACTAGAAATTTTGGAAATCTGTCAAGTAATTTTATTAAGGTATATTAGTATAATTGTTTTTGTTAGTCCTGTTGCCAATACCTTATATAAAATTCACCACAGATATACATATACAGGAAACACAATATGCTACCAAGGATTCATACTAGCAGACTGGGAATACGTTCTCCACAGACACAGCAGTAATAAATCAAATTGAATTTATAATCACAAAGTAACCTACAAAATTAACTGACCTCCTTATTCTACATCCCTGCTTGCTTTCTCAAAGCACTTGGGAGACATTCCACATAAAACACTTTAAGTTGCTGTTTGTTAGCTTCTACAGCAAGGTAAGCTCTGTGAAGGGAGGGATTTTATACACTGCTCCGTCAACTGAAATTTCAATTTCATGAAGAGATACATTTTACTCTTTGCTCTAATCCCAGGCTCTTGGCAACAATGTGGCTTCCCCTGCAGTGTTGGGAACCTGGAGTGAATCAGAAGGTACCTCTCCTATCACTATTCCCACTCAATTCAGACCTCTCCATTCTTCATTTTCCTGTCATCACCCAAGTACTCCAACCTACAGGGTTCTAAGAACCTAAGAAGCCATCAACAAGTCAGGAGAGAACAATTCAGGATTACTTATTACATAGGGATATAATCTAAAGTCCTTAACATATAAGTGTATTGCAAAAACATCCTATCTAATAAGCGGCCAAGTGCTAAGGTTGGTCCTTAAGGCAGTGAAATCTATATCAATCAGTTAGAATAATATTTCATGCAAAAGTGTGAAAGAATACTAAAACCCCCAAATGTGTATACTTTATATGTACTATGAATTAATTTTCAATGACAGCACTTACAGTATTTGTTTTAGACAGTATGTGTTAGTCAGAAAAACTGTAACTGACCCACTTCAATCAAAAGCTGGACAGAAAGCTAATGTCTGATTTTCTTTCAAGTCACTGATCCAGAAACCTTAACCCATTGAGAGCCAAGAACAACTCCCACGCCAGCAGACAGTAGGGAGCACTGCTCGTTCACAAAGCCACAGTGAGCACTGTGCTAAGCATTGAACATGTTTTAGACACTCACATGAGTCTTTACAACAGGAATACAGGTATAGTATTAGCTGTTTCACGAATGGGGAAAAGAAGGCTCTTAGGTAAAAATCATACCCAACACAAACCACAGCTGTCAGTGTGTGCTTTAGGGACTCCCGGCCCTTGGCCTGGCACTCTCCTCCATTCTGTCAGGGAACTCACAAAACGGAAAGTATTTTCCTAGTGATACTAAGAATGATTCTGTCTGATTTGATTCTCATTGACAGATGACAATGACACTGTGACTTTAAAGCAAATAGAGAGTATCTAAGTTTGTATTTTTATTTTAGATAAAGTCTTGCTATATTGCTCAGGCTGGCCACCTTGAACCCTTAGGTTCAAGAGATCCTCCTGCCTCAGCCTTCTAAGTAGCTGGGACTTCAGACAAGCACATCGTACCCAACCCTTCTTGTGCCTAAATTGTTTCCTTAAGGTTTAATTTCAAATATTGCAAATAAAATGGATATGCCCATACAAACAAAAAGTCTTTAGGCCAGAAGGCGGTCCTGATACCAAACTGACTTGAGACTCACGCCAAAGATTAGGCCTAAGTACAAGTTTGTTTAGGAATACTAGATTCTTGCTGGGCAGCGGTGGCACACGCCTTTAATCCAAGCACTCGGGAGGCAGAGGCAGGCAGATCTCTGTGAGTTCAAACCCAGCCTGGGCTACAGAGTGTGTTCCAGGACAGGCTCCAAAGCTACACAGAGAAACCCTGTCTTGAAAAACCAAAAAAAAAAAAAAAAAAAAAAAAAAAAAAAAAAAAAAAAAAAAAAACTAGATTCTGAACTAGTCTATCACCAAGACTGCCCCATCTTTACCCCTTAATAACCATAAAAATGCCAATCTCCCCCCACTATTCCTAATTAATCCCAGACAATACTAATCTGGTTCAGCCTCATAGTTTTCCCCTTAGAGAATATTAAAACCACCAGAAAATGACTCATTTTATGGACTATGGAGTCACTAAAATTTTGGTCTTAAAGGCTCTCCATTTTCATGAGGGTCATTGGGTGTTTCAAAAGCAATACCCTTGGGGTGAGATAGGTTTGACTTGCCTCTGGATGAGCCAGAGGAGGAGAGTCAGAGTAAGACAAACAAGGCTATGCCAAAGAGAGAAAAGGGTTCAGGAATCCACAAAGGAAACAAAAGAATACTTGAAAGGTACAGAAAAAAAGATGGAGCATGGACTGGTAGGAAGTGAGCTGAGGGGCTGGGGTTGGTCAATGTCTCCCAGAAGCAGAAGGACTTGAGCTCAATACCCAAAACCCATATAACAAAGCCAGGTGTAGTGGCACATGATTAGTACCCAGTGCTGGGAGGGTGGGGCAAGCAGATTCCTGGGGTTCACTATTCTAATTAATTGGCAAGTTCCAGGCCATTGAGACTCTGTTTCAAAAATAAATGAGTAAATGAATAAAAATAAAGCTATGTCTGAGAAACACCCAAAGCTGTCCTCTGGCCTCCACACACATGCACATCCATGTGCACACACAACAGTACACATATATAACACATAAAAGTTGAATCTAGTTGGAGAGGGTGGGTGACCAAAAGTGGCTTTCAAAAGGTACACCAAATGAATTCCAGCAGTTCTACCCTCTGGACAAGCCAGAGCCCCCAAGAACCTCAAATCTAGTTAAAAGTTTTGGTGCGGCACTCATTCCCACAGGAGTGGGTCAGCAGTGGAGGAAAATCTCATTGTTGTCTTTCCATATGACCTAGTGCGGGGCAAGCAACAGCCATCTTGAGACAGAAGCTACTGTTGCAAACTGAACTACCCTAGGGGCCTAAGAACTTGGAACAACCACAGGTCAGGGAGTCTCAGTTTGGTCTGCCACAACACCAGGGTGAGGAAAAGCCCAAGGGGGTGGGCAACAGTGGACAGCAGGGTGACTGGAAGCTGACCAGAGGAAGTACAAGCAGCTGGAGGCTTGGTTCAGGCAGAGAAGTGTACAGAGAGATACAGTGCTGCCCTCAGTGGCCAGGACCTATCTCAGCTAAGAACAGGCCTAGAGTCAATAGCCCTGGACCTGATGGCAACAGATGCATCAATCAACTGCTGAAGTCACTGATGTCCCATTCCCTACTACAGACACAGCCCAAGAACTCTGAAGTTCCAGCTGATTACCATAGCTGCATCCTTCCAGCAGGATCAGAGAATAGAGGTTAGGCAAGGACAAAGACAGGTTCTCTTCCTACACAGACCTGCTGTGGATGCTTCCCACACTACTAACACCTGTGGGAGACATCTCCAACTAACTAGAACACGGGCCACACCAAAAGACTACAAAGTTCAGTATGGCCAGCAAGGATCTATGGCCTACAACGCTACCACAGTCAAGGAGGAGACACCTGGCATGTGTCCAATATAGTATTCCAAACAGCGTAAGCCTCAGGGAAGCCTAGAGCCCACATGAATAACTAATTGTGTCTCCATGGATATAACTGGCAATTGCCAACTTCTGAGGCCCAGCAGGAAGCTGCTCTGATGCTTTATTCTTCTTGTTTTCATTCTGTCTTTTTGTTTTTAATCTTTTTTACTATTATGATTTTCCCCCTTTGGTGCCCTTTTTAGCGTTTTTTAACTTTACAGCACTAAAAATTGTTTTGATAGTCTACAAATACACATCTAATTTTGTTTGCATATATTATTCATTAGGCCATATATTTTCCTTTTCTTCTTTTCCCTCCATGTTTCTCCATTTCTCCCTTTATTTTTGTGCTACTCTGACGGTACCTGCTTAAAACACTCGTATCTTTCTGTTTCTATCCCCTTCTTCACTTATCTGACTTTGTTTTCGAACTTCTTCATAATCGAGAGATCTATTTTCTGTTCTAACCTCTTCCTCATTTTTCTTCCCCTATAACAGCCCTCCACTTTTTCTTTCTTTTATTTAAGCTTGCTTATCCTTCATGCATCTCCTTCTCCTGCCTCCTTTCTTGATCCAGACAGACTCAGAAGACAAACACTACATTTTCTCTCCTATGTGGAAACTAATTTAAAATGAAACGTGTGTATCTCTGAACCCAGGAAAGGGGTCATGAGGAAATAGAGAGGGTCTCTGATGACATGTAAAGGAGATGCAGAGGAGGGGACCTCTCACGGGGAGGACAGGCAGCATAGGGAGACTCTGGGAGAGGACAAGAGAAAACAACGCATAATGTCACATATGCATCGAAATGGAACTCATTACTTTGTATGCTAACTTAAAACAGAAAAATAAAAAACAAATACATGAAGAAGGCCTCTACATAAATGCCCATTTCAGTCTGAGAATGGATGGAGCTTTATGGTTTATTTTTTCCTCTGTGTGTGTGTGTGTATTGAAACAAGGACTCCTGTTGTAGAAGATCGCCTCCAACTCACTACATAGCTGTAGGAGCTGATCCCCTCCCCCATGTCCTAAGGATTGAGATTACAGCATGAGCTACTCCAGCTTTTGAGTTTTGCACAGAAGATGCAGACACTTACAGACACATATTCAGGGATGGAGAGCTGGTCCTCAGGAAAGGATTTCAGCTTCACATACTGCTCTTCTGTCAGCTCCAAGTCTCGCAGGTTTCGACGGACATCTCCAGCTTTCTCTCTTAGCTGATAATTTGTCTCTTCTAGTTGTTTCTGTCTCAATAAAATGGTTTCCATTTCTTGTTTCATTAGTTCTTGATATTTCCTACATTGAGAGAATTCATGGCAAGCTTTAAAATCACTGAGTTCCATATAGTATTCTTGGCTATCATGAGTGCTGATTTATCTAATTAATTAAACCAGAAGTGACTAGTCCATACAGATTAGTAAACGTATAATCCCAAATCATTAGAGACCAACATTCTTTTTTTGTTTTTGTTTTTGTTTTTGTTTTTCGAGACAGGGTTTCTCCATGTAGCTTTGCGCCTTTCCTGGAGCTCACTTGGTAGCCCAGGCTGGCCTTGAACTCACAGAGATCCGCCTGCCTCTGCCTCCCGAGTGCTGGGATTAAAGGCGTGCGCCACCAACGCCCGGCGAGACCAACATTCTTAAGTAGTAACCAAAAATTCAAATCACAACATTATACATTTAATCTGCTAAAGTCTTAACCTTTATATATTGGCTTTGGATTCTAGTTATTAATTTCCATTTCTCTTTGATCTTGGTACTGCAAGACATATCTCTTTAATGCAGTTAACACTGAACCCCATAAAGTATTTATTCAACCAGTGAAGCCAACCACTGACCCATTCCAGCAGTGTGGAGGCCAGAGCTGATGTCAGAATGTCTTTCTCAGCTGTTTCTTTACCTTACTTTTTAAAAACAGGAGCATGCACTGAACCTAGAGGTCACCATCCTAGACTGGCTGGCCCATGAGCTCCTGGGGTCTACTTGTTTCCACCCTTGCTGTGCTGGGGTTCTGGGAACATACCAGCACTCTCATCTTTTACTGGGAATTCAAACTCAGGCCTTCCAGCAATCATTTTACCTCTGAGCCATTTCTCTATCCTAGAGGAGACCTTAAAAGACACCGACAGAAATCTGAGAAGATAATTTCATTGATTTTTTTTTTTTTTTTTTCGAGACAGGGTTTCTCTGTGTAGCTTTGCGCCTTTCTTGGAACTCACTCTGTAGCCCAGGCTGGCCCCAACTTCACAGAGATCTACCTGGCTCTGCCTCCCGAGTGCTGGGATTAAAGGCATGTGCTGCCGCCACCACCACCCCTCATTGATGGTTTTGCTTTGTCTTTATACCTATCTTGCCTCTGGTGACTTGTTATTTATTTATTTGTTTATTTTCAGACAAGTCTTGCTATGTAGCTCTAGCTGGCTGGAACTCGTTCTGTAGAGCAGACTTGGCTCATAGAGATCCGCCTGCCTTTGACTCTCCAAGTGCTGGGATTAAAGGCGTGAGTCACCATGTCTTTATTTTTTTTGTGTATACAGGTGCTTTGTCTGCACATATGCCTGCACGCCAGGAGAGTACATTAGATTGTGAGCTGCTGGGAACTGAACTCAGGACCTCTGGAAGAGCAGTCAGTACTCTTAACTGCTGGGCCATTTCTATAACCTTGCTATTCACTTTCATTGAGTGTTTCCAATGAACTTATTTGGGTTTTTATAGAAACAATACAGATTTTTCTACTAAAATGTCATTGTTTATATCACTTTAAATTAAATTACATAGGTATAATTGGCATATGTACATTGAGAGTAAACAATAATTTTTATTTCATTTCTTTGCCTGTTTGTTTGAGATAAGGCCTCAAATAGCCATGGCCTTCAACTCACTGTGTAGCCAAGGATGAGCTTGAACTCCTTTTTTTGTTTTTTGAGACATGGTTTTCTTGTGCAGCTCTGGATGTCCTGAAACTAGCTCTCTAGACCAGGCTGGCCTTGAACTCACAGAGATCAGCCTGCCTCTGCCTCCCGAGTACTGGGATTAAAGGTGGGAGCCATTACACTAGGCTTAGTTCACTGTTAATAGGTATCTATCTACCTGGAGAAAATACACAGGCATAGTGAAGGTATACTAAACAGCTGTGACAGTGCAGAATGTTTTAAAAGTGAAGGAAGAAAAAGGTTATCTACACACTCAGTTGTGGTCAATTCAGAAAGCTCCTTATGTAATTTATGGGCTGCTTACAGGGCCAGTATTTGTTGAATAAATGTTGAATTTTAACTGTGCATTTGTATACTGTTATAAAGCAACCTGCCCTTTGGTGGTCTGCATGTGAGGATAATAAGCATATCTAACTTAAAATTTCCCTATTATAACCTATAACAGCATGCATAAACTAGAATAAAATGACTTTTAGTTGATAGATAGATGTTAGGCTTTTGTGAAAAACATGTCTTACTTGGCATCTTTCTTTTGAACAGTCAACTGATTGTCTAATCTCAAAGTTAGCAGTTGCTTCTGGTGAAGGGCGTCATTCAGTTTTTCCTCCAGCTCTTCAATCTGAACAGAGAGAACACAGTTTACACAGTCAGCTTTCCGTTAACATAACAACAAACACTTAGAAGAAACAGAGTAAGAGTCTTCAAAGAATCTGGGTTGAAGCTCCTGTCTCAGAAATGTTTGCGCCAGGCTATCATTGAGATGGCTTTGTCCTTAATTCACATGCACAGCTCACTCAGAGGGGAGCTTCATGGATGCACTCTGCTCATACTGGCGGTCATTAGTTAGTCTGAGTGCTGCACACCTTCCATTTACTGCCACATGGCTGATATCAGAAACACCCAAAACAAAATGAGTAACTGCTAAACTCACTCACCCTGTAGCTTCTGAGTAAAAAAGAAAACGAGTTTCTTGTGACATGCTTGCCTGGACACACTATAGGTTCCCCACCAATTTCCTTTCTTGATAGGTCACAAACCTCCACATCTCCCTTTAGCTTACCTTTAAAATATGCTAACAAATATTCACCACTTTCAAGTAACTGTCTTTGTAAAAACTTCTACACTGTAGCAGAGTACTCTTAAAGACACCGTTGCCAACAACTTCCTCTGTGACTAACTGAAAAAGACACAGCTCTAGCCCAGAGAAATCTTCCAGTTCTCCAGGATGCTGTGCTTTCTGTAAACCCTACACAACTAACTGGTCCTGCGTTTGTCTATTGTTTCCTTTTCCCTTCCTTTCCCTTCTTGTTTCTCCTTTAAAACAGACGAGTCTAAGTGCATTTTCTGCTTTTTCTAGAGAGGCACCGTTAAGAAACTGCTCTAGCTTCCTCGTGGGCAGGGCACTTGTGTAGCAGGCTGAAAGCTCTGGGTTTGATCCCTAGCACCTTAAAAATAAATAAACAATAAAAATTTAAATCAATCTTTTATTTTACGGTTTACTGAATTTTTATGTGTTTGAATGTTTTGCCTGTGTGTATGTATGTGTACCATGTTCGTGTCTGGTTCCCTCACTGGCCAGAAAATAGCATTGGATCCCCTGGAACTGTGGGTTCTGGGACTCGAACCCAGGCCATCTGTAAGAAGTGTTATAACTGCCTAGTCATCTCTCCAGCCCTTCCTTTTTACTCTTAAGTCATGTATGTGTGCAAGTGTGTGTGTGCCAGAGCAACTTTCAGGAGTTAGCTCTCTCTTTTCACTATGTAGCCCGAAGATGGCCCCCAGGCTTTCATGGTTAAGCATCTTTACCCACCAAATCATGTCACTGGCCCAAAATAAATATATTTTTTTCTAGTAGAAGGTCACTGTAGTATCTTAGTGTACAGAGCATTAAACTAAAATAGAAGAACAAGTTAACAAGAGAAAGTACAAATAAAACGAAAAGAAACAGTGCTGGACAGAGAGGCTAATGCAGGAAGAGCTAAGAACAAGAGTAAAGTCAGTTCACTGTCAGAAGGAAACGATTTTCTTAGGAACAGAAGTAGTAACACTAAAGAAATGTGTCTTGTAATCGCTCACTATTTCTTAGGGCTACTTAATCTCTACCAGGTATTCCATGAACTACCCTGGGACTAAATAAGCACACAAGGCAGAAATACAAGAACCAGGCCATCCTTATCTACATGACACACTTGCTAAAGACAGTGGTCACTTAAGCCTGACCTCTGATACAGCAGCTCTCAGACACACAGTAACTGTAGGAAGGTAACAAGGGATCAGATTTCTAGGGAAAGGACAACTCCGACTCAACAATACAATCATGATCTTGATTCTTCTTGTCAAACTAGTCAGTCACAGCACATGTGGGGAAGCACAAAACTTGGCTACAAATTACTCCTATGAAAATACATATTACACTAATGCTGCACTTTAAAAAGTAAGCCTACAAAAGTAATTCATCCATGTTCACATTCAAAACACCCATTTTTAATATGCAAAGTATAAAAAGTCAGTACTGGAAAAGTAATGTTATCATTTAAGTTCTGATTACATATACTTTTTTGGATACAGTGTCTCTTTACATAGCCCTGGCTGTCCTGGACCTCACTAAGTAAACCAGGCTAGCCTAGAACTCAGAGATCCACCTGCCTCTGCTTCCAGAGTACTGGGATTAAAGGTGTGTGCCGCCACACATGACCTATATACCAACTTCTTATTTATCTTCACTTTAAATACAATAAGGCAGGTAAAGTAAAATTTGCATTTGTTCTTACCTTTGTAAGATAATCCATTTTCAAATTGTCGATCATCATATTTTTTTGGGATAGCTCGATTTTCAGTAACTGAATATTATGAAGTATTTCTTTTTTTTCAATTAACTGCCTGGTAATTCTGACTTTACCCTCTCGTTCTTCTGATGAGGAAACATCATCTGTATGAATGGTTGTTTCTAAACTAATATCTTCAGATTCCAGAGAACTAGAGATGTTTACTTTTTTTGACTCCTTGGCAATTTTTCGAGACATTTTATTATTCTGGGTCAATCTTCTGTAGAGTAAAAAGAAATAACCTTAAATATAAAAAAAACACTACGCGCCATATAGTGCATTAATGAGATACAAAAGACTGCCTAGACCATTAGGCACTGAAAGATCTCAAATCTATGCCAGAACACTACCATGAATTACTGCTCAAATCAAAGATTGAGTCACTAAATTCTTTTTTTTTTTTTTCCTTTTGGTTTTTCTAGACAGGGTTTCTCTGTGTAGTTTTGGTGCCTGTCCTGGATCTCGCTCTGTAGACCAGGCTGACCTCGAACTCACAGAGATCCGCCTGGCTCTGCCTCCCGAGTGCTGGGATCAAAGGTGTGCGCCACCGCCCGGCTTCAGTCACTAAATTCTATGATGAAGTCAGCCCTTCGACCAATTTAAATATATGTGTGTGTATTATGTATGTATCTTTTTTGTTGTTATTGTTGTTTGTTTTTCAAAACAGGGTTTTTCTGTAGCCCTGGCTGTCCTGGAACTCGCTTTGTAGACCAGGCTGCCTTGAACTCACAGAGATACGCCTGCCTCTGCCTCCCGAGTGCTAGGATTAAAGGCGTGCTCCACCATGCCAGTGGAGCAAGAATCTTACTCGAAGGAAACAGGAAAATAAAGCCGTGTAAAAGAGAA